>WWET01001176.1:282464-294098 GCA_011038615.1 Limnodynastes dumerilii
GTTCTCTTCAATAGAAATTGCAGAAACAGCTTAAATAATTTTCATCAGGGTAAATAATAAATGCATCATGTTGCATCCTTTATAAACTCTAGATCCCTGGCACTATGTACAAACAAAGTGCATGGTACCAGGGAACTAAGTGGAGACTCTGATCCCTTGCAAAAGCAGTGTAGTTGTGCAGTGTGCCAGGACTGCACAGCCACACTGCTTTAAAAAAAGGTACTTTGCTTTGACAGTGCATTTAAAGCATATTCAGACTGACTGTACTTACAGCCTTACATCAGTCTGAAAATACTTTGACTGCTGGGGAAGACAAAGCAGGCAGCAGTGCTTAAGGACCCCTAGAGACCATATGGCCCATAGTGTCGAATTGCCTATTTTCTATTTCGCTAGGAGATCTTGGAAGAAAGATGTAGATGCTGGTATAGGGGCATAGCTTGATGACCCCAAAAGACCCGTCAATAAATGACACTTTGCATCATACTACTAGAGATGGAGATGGGGCTTAATGACGTACATTATGTCAAGTCCCACCTAACCCCTAGTAAAACTAGGATCGATAGTATAGATAGACAGGGGGCAGAGCTTGAAACCATGATTTGAATAATCACATGGCCTTAAGCCCATTGCGGGAGATGTGCTGGCTCTCCTATGTACAGGGAGAAATGCCCTAATTTTGGGAGTCTCCTGGATAATCTGGGAGAGTCTGCTACCCTGCCAGAGTTCCTATTCAAACACTCCAACATGACCCCTTCCATTAGGAACATTAAACTCTGTTTCTGAGCTTCCAACAGTCGATCACCTGGCTTTAATTAATAAACTTATGTTTGAAAAACATTATTTACTTCAACAAAGGTGGTTACCATAGTAACTGACAGTTGGAAGCTCAGGGGCAAAGTACTTTGTAAATAATGGAATGGGTCATATTGGTGGGTCTGCCTACTGAAAACATTGTTACATTGTACACGATTGAATTTAGGAAGGTTATAAAAGCAAATCAAATGCTAAGATGTGCTTTGGAAAGATAAAACATGATTGTGTGAATATACACACTAATATTATATCGTACCAAACAGGTGTACATCAGCACTATAGTTGGATGACAATGCTGCAGCCAGAGGAGTATCTACACCCTTGGACAGGATGGCACCTGCCAGGGGCGCCGCCCAGCAATGTCACCCATGGCTAAGAGATAGTGTCGCGTAGTGCAGCGCTGGTCTGAAGTCACTGCGGTTGGATGCGTTTAAAATGAGGGCTGGCTGGTTGCTAGGATACCTGTGGTCACAGGCTTCTCTGTGACCGCAGGACTTCATTTCCCTTGCAAGTCTCAGCCACCGCGGGACTTCAATTCTAACCGCAGTCCCGCTTGGAGGACACACTGGGGGAGGCTGGATGCACATGATCGGAGTACTGGGAGCCAGTACCTTATTTTGCCAGGGGCGCTGGACCCATAGATACAACCATGGCTGCAGCCTGTACTCAGCTTTAGACAAACTGCAACAACACTACTCAACGCTCTGCATGGCAGCAATGTAAAGCAATGGGCTGAGCCAAAATGTCACAACTTACAGAATACAATATGTTTAATCTAGCTCTGTCCATTGTGGATAAAAGCAGTGGGAGCTATGTTTGATTCCTTTTTTTATTATTATTGAGTTTGTTTCTATTTTGCAATTTAAACAACTCCGTTTACTCTTTTTTTTGTGAGCTTCACCTGTAAACATGGCCTTTTTTAGTCAATGTCCGCAGCCGGTAGTGACCGATTATTGATAAAGCTTTGTGAATGAAAAAAAAAAACAATGGGCGGTGATAATAGTAATGTAACGCAAAATTATAAGCGCCAGTACCACTATCACGTGATTGCTGCACCAGTGTTGTCGCCGCCGCTGTATGATGATGAGAGTCACGTGTGGGGGCGTGGCGTTTTTTGTGTGGACAGTGGATGGAGTCATGTACACGGCTGGGGACAATAGTCAGAGTCACAGATCGGCAGCATAAGAGGAGGGATCATAAATATTGGCGCACAGCAGATATGAACGGCAGTCACGGAGTCCCAAAATTTCTCACTAAAGTGTGGTCTCTGGTGGAAGACCCTAGAAACAGCGATTATATATGCTGGAGCCAAGTAAGCACTGATGCTGTGAGAGACTGACACAGGGGCTCATACATTGCACAAATCATACTTCACCCTCACCCATTGCCTTTATTTTCATCAATCACAATGATTTAACGATTATTAGTATTACGGATTTAATCTTACATAAATAAATTATTGAATTAAATTTCTGCCACACCTGCAGTAGAGATAACAGATCTCTGACCCAACCATATAATCTCTCATTCAGATATTGTTAGATAATGCAGTTATGTAAATAACTCAATATATTGCTTGGTTTACTGCAATGGAGGTTCCAGGGGGCTATTTATATTCCCAAAAATAATTTGACAAGGGTACCAAAGGCTAGGTGTTGTTATGGGCCACTGCTATTTGTGGTATTTCAATGAACTGCTCTGTTACTTGTAAAATCTTTATCTAGGGGGTGTTATTGTGTGACAAAATCATGTGAACTGTGAGGCTGCATTAAATAATGGGCATATAAAATTAACATTATTTACATTAGATTTATTTATTAACAGGCTTGTATATAGAGCCATCAGGTTCTGTAGCGCCTTACTATTTTAAAAATCATTATTACAAGACTGGGTGGTAATATTCAGATTGGGTAGGAGAGAAGGCCCTACCCACAAGCTTACACTCTATGGGATATTGGGGATTCTGTCATTCATCATAATTACACGCAGTCTTTCTATTCAATCTGAACGAAATGGATATTCTGGTCTTATGTTCTAAATCAAATAATAGAATTTCTGTTGGTCTAAATGGTAATTTTTTATTTTTAAAATGAGAGCAGTGTAAATTTCACTCAGCCACATCGGAATTTTTTATTCTTTATCTAGAGAATGTTTTTGCTACATCAGAGGTAAAAAAAAAGAAAACTGACCATGTGTTATAATGACAGCATTTGTGCATCATATGGAGCATATAGGGCTAGATTTACTAAACTGTAAATGTTACCCATAGCAACCTATAAGATTCTAGTTGATATTCTCTATTAGATAGTAGGAAAGTGAGAGCTAGAATCTGGTTGGTTGTTATGGGCAACATTTCCAATTTTCTTTTTCTGCAGTTTAGTAAATCTAGCCCATAATATTATTCACTCAGATTAAGTCTTTCAGTGTATTCATATGAATGATATTCAGCAAATGACAACCACTCTGTTGGTGCTGTCCTTTCGTATTGTTTTTTCTGCAATGTGAGATCTGCTAGTCTTTAAGTACTTTTGAAATTGTGCAGGAGGAGTAAGGTATTTCATGACTATTTCCTGACTAAACATAATTTACGCAGAAGAATAAATGTAAATGTATGCTCTGGCAAAAAGTTTGCTTATTATTTTTTGTAAGTAAAAAAAACCAAAAAAAAAACCCAGGAAATGGTTTAATGAAGTGACAATTGTTAACCTTTATTTGGATCCTCCTATACCTTCATCTATTTACTGACCTCCAACTTGATGCTATGGAGGCCCTGTAATTAAGGAAAACGGATGCTCCATCTACTTTTATATTTCATCAAAGTTTCCGATGGTTACCTGGCTGATGGAAAGTGTCATGTTATGGATTTGAAAATAAATACAGCTTCTGTATTTGTTAATGTATTTATTTTTACTTGTGAAATAACGACAGTTCTTAATGATCCTCCTTGGTTGCAAATTCTTCATGATCACTTTTTCCTGGCATGCGTGCTTTTATTGAACAATGTATTTTTTTTCCCACACACCCCCTCCTTGATCTCAATGCTGACCATTAATAAGCTGAAAATATTAATAATTTTTTAGGGGAAAATATATTGTTTTGGGTTTTTTGGGGACCTACCATGCCCTGTTTACATCAAATATCTGACTTTATTAAATGCATAACTGATATAATGTTTTTAAACATTAGTTTTAAGTGAAAAGTCTTAAACAGACATAACTAATATGCAAGCTAAAGTTTCTATAAAATGTATACATAACCTTGTGAGCTTGCCTTTATTTTCTACTACTGTGTTATTAAAATACTATTGTCCATTTTAATAATTTCTATGTTATGTGATTAAATACATTGAATTGCTCAATAACTACTTACATACATGTTTATATCATGATGCTTTATAGTGGTGACAAAAAGTACTTTAATATGTGTAACATTTTGTTTGGTTATAGGATGGAAACAGCTTTATTGTGCTGGATGAAGAAAGATTTGCAAAAGAAGTCTTACCCAGACATTTCAAACATAACAACATGGCCAGTTTTGTAAGACAGCTTAACTGGTGTAAGTATAGACCCATTTCTGTAAAGATTACTATTGCTCTTTAGATGTATTCTAGCCATTAAAACATGAAGTGTAACTGATTAATGTTATGCACTATGCACACACCTTAAAAATGTCCATTGAAATTCCACTGAAGCAAATGACAAATGTCAGTAAACTTCTCCTTTTAGACCCTGTACACACTGAGATTTGAAAAGCTATGCAAGTTAAAATCCTAGGTACCTTTTTATACTCTTAAGAATAATATTCCCTACAGCTTTCCTTACTATGTACTTAATGAACAATACCATAGTCTTCTATCTACTTAATAAACAAGACTGTAACATAAAAATTGAGGCATCCTGCAATACAGAAGTGAATCCAACTACAGATCTGGATTGGTATGCAAATATGGCAAGTTGTATACGGACACATTGGAGCTAAGTACAGTATAGATATGTTGCCATCCAAATTCAAGTGCGGAGTAGTTCACTGTTCACTGCCGAGTTTACTGTCCCTTGATCCTTTATCATTTTCAGTTAGGACACCAATCCCTATTTTCATTTATCAGAATTAAGGGGCATGAGACACTAATAATCATTAGATGGGGCATTGATTAGCATTAACACACTATAGTGCCTTTAGGACTTTACCCTACAGTTTAAGGAATCATCCATACATTAGTACTGCCATTGTAGGGTAGCTCCTAGCAATCCTCAGTACCAGACCATCATGTGTTCAGTGTATTACGCTGACCACCAATTTTGCTATCAGTGAGTTAAATGTTTATTTCTTTAATGTTCTAATGTTTGCCATTTAAAATATATGTATTAACAGAAATCAGCCTTAGCTGTAAGCTGGCCCTGGATTCGTGGCACTTCAGGGGTCCACAGCGCACACTTGGGCCACCTTTCGTCTAGCAAATATAATAAAATATATACATAGTTTTTAAACAAATGCATTTCTACTCTTCTGCGATGTTTATTAATTCAACCCAGTCTGTCTGTTACCACCCAGTCCTGTTATAATGATTGTTAAAATGTAAAGTGCTACGTAATCTGATGGCGCTATATAAAAACCTGTTAATTAAATTAAATTATGAAAGTACTGGATGGAATTCCTAAAAGAATGTAATCGCTGGCTCTCTATAAAAACCTGTCAGTTAGATGCATTAGTTTCTATACATTATATATTTTGCATGGCTACATGGCCTTGTAGGAATTGTCTATGGCAGTTATGTAGTTAAATTACATTTTAAAATGATATTAAAGTTTTATGTCAAAGAAGATTCCAGTTAGGAAGAGAAATTAGTGTGTTATTAAAGGCACCTCTGATTTGTTTGTGTTTTGGACCAGCACAGCTAACCACTGATTAATGGAGAGATACCAATGCATTGTGTGGTTTTCATAGTAGATAGAGCTTTTGTATTGGGTAAAGTAGAGCCATGTGCTTATAGGTTCTGTTTACAGTCATTATCCCTGAAAATAGATCTGTGGTGTTTTATTTTCTTCAGATGGATTCCATAAAGTTATGCAGGATGATACTGGTTCTGCAAGACATGATAAATACTGCTCAGGCAGATATCAACATCACTTTTTCAAGCGTGGCCAAATAGATCTGCTGACCAAAATAAAACGAAAGATAACGAGTACTGGAGATAAGCGTGTGATCCGCAAAACTAAGGTTTGTTTCAGACACATAATTGATTCAATGCTCTGTAATTATTTTTAAGATTGCATTAACTTGCCGTATTTATCAGGGAAATGGAAACAATGGGCCTGATCTAAGATTAATGAAGTTTGCTGACTTACATATGCAACGTTCCATGTGGATATTGACCTCCACAAGGGGGCTGGGTCACCCATTGGCGTGTGAGATATGCATGGTTAGTGTGATTTGGCATGTAAATCGTACAGTAAGGGCTGGTTGTAGCCCTTATGTACCATCCAGTGTACTTAATGTATGGTTCAGGGCACGGATCCATCATCCGCTTGTAGGAGTGGGGGGGGGGAGGGCGCGATCGTGCCCTGTTCTCCTGCATGCAGTGTTAAGCTGAATTCATTATTCAGCCAAACCACAGATGCAAGTTTCTTTTTGGGCACAAATGGGAAGAGTTCAAATTCAACAGTAACGCTTTAATTAATAGATGGCAGTAAATATTTACTGCCATCTATAAATAATATAGTTCTGATAAACATAAAACTATACATAGAAATGTTAAATGTGTAGCTATAAAGAGATTTCTGTGTGTGTATGTACAAATCATGTGAAGATGTATTTAGACTTTGTAACAGACATACAATCCAAATTTTTTATTCAGATTTTCATATTGGAAACAGTAGCAAATCTTTGCGTTTAATTAACGTAAGACGGTAATTAAGACTTTACCGAATTCGTGGAGTGATTTTTTTCCCCCATGTAATTACATTTTCATGTAATTTCACTTGTGATCAAAATTGTTGTGTGCAATTTACTTAATCTGAGTTTTATTTGTATGAATATAAAGATGGTTTTACAGCTACACGAGTTACAAGCAAAAGCCCTTTTCTGCTTTCTCATGTTTTGCTTTCAATTCACTAATTCATTAAATTTGAAACTGCCCTCATGCAACCTGCACAGAGCTATAATTACTTGATGGTGGTTTATATTCACTGCTTCTGCAATTACAGTGCTAAGCTCAAGCACCCTGTTAGGGTTAATTAGAACTTCTGTGCATCGCCAGACCACCGGTGCAAATTTGTAGTCGAGATGGCCTCCTGGTACTTGGAATTTTTTGAGTGGTGAATTAGAGGGTTATATTACTTACTTGAATTGAAGAGCTTAAATAGAACATTGTTAGCACTATTGATGACATTTCACAACAAAAACGTGACCTCCTGTATGTGTGGTTATAAATACTAGAAAAATATGTGTGAACATTTTGTGGATGAAAATTTAGGCATATTACAATACGAACACAGAATTTGTGTCCACTTTAATAATTACATTACGGGTTGCGTGTGTTGCTTCAAATATGGCATTTTGGAAATTTCACAACCGACAGCTAATTAATGGCTTTGTATGTGTTGAAAATGTCAAAAATGACATTACGCCGCAGGACCCTACGGTTCCCAGTCTTGTAGTTTTAGGATTAGGCTACAGGGAGGGGATAGAGCTTAGATGAGGAGTCTTAGGGTCAAGGTGCAGGGAGGGGATGGATGGGAGAAGGGAAAGGGAGGGTTAGGGTAATGGAAGGTGAGGGTTAGGATGAGGAGTAGCATATGGGTTGAGGATATATGGATCGGTGCTTACCTGTTTGCGACGGGGCAGAAACATTTTCTTCCGCTCCCTCCTCAGAAACGGGGTGTCGAAAACATCTTTTTTTTTAAAAGGCTGTTCTCAGCAGTTAACTAAACCCTTACATTTCTACTCTTAACGGACAATTGATATCTATATATTTACTATTTTATAATTAACCCTTATAGGAGGCTGCTGCTGACTGCGTAGAGGAATCATGTACACTGATTTGTGATGGTCAAAGCATTGACGCTCACCCTGTCAAAAATAAGGTATAGTGTATTGCATATCACAAATTACTTACTGTTTTTCTCCAACTCCTATGTCATATTTCATTTAATTATTATGTTGTTACTTATAGTCTGCTGCATAGGTCGTCAAATTTATTACATGGAACCAGAGATTGCTTGCCGACATAAATGTCTATGAAGTCTCATTAATAAACGTGAATATTACTTTGCACACTGAGCATGCCGTTTGCCAGAGCCATATGACCAGGTTGCATTGGCGTATCTAATGGGTGCAGGGTGTGCAGTGCACAGGGGCCCCTCAGAACAGGAGGCCCTGTGGCATGCATCCTACACCCTTGGTTGGCAGGGGAAGGGGGCCATTCAGCATTTATTTTTTCCCTCCAATATCTTCCGGAGTGAAGAAATGGATGCCAAATTAGTCTCCCTTCCCCTGCGGTGGGACTGTTCCGATTTGCGGGCCGGAGCTTCCAGTTCCATTAGGCCCCACCCCTTTTCGACCCGCAAATCTGGACAGTCCTGTCTCAGGTAAGGGAAAGTGGGGCCCATGTGCAAATCCTGCACATGGGCCCCCTCACTTCTTAAAAAGCCCTTTAGCTCCTAATTTGCTAGCAGGATGAAAGAAGCCAGTAGGAGTGCTTTACCACTATTTTACACCCAGAGGATTGCTGAAGCCTCTAGTTCCACATGACTTGTATGTTTATTTTGATACAGTTGTATCACACCATGCCCAGTCTTCCCTAGGGGAAGCAATCCTGGTGCTTACTGATCTGGAGCTGGCATGAATTATGGAGAGGCAATCCCTTTGCACTCCAATATGAGCAGATAAAACTTAGCACTGGTTAGCTTAAAACCAGGAGGACCCCATGCCATCCTCCACTTACTATGCATTGCACTTGTAGTACTAGTAGAGGCTCCATAACATGATTTGACTTCTTTTAGCCAAGGTAAGTAAGAATACATCTTTATGTAGCAATCTACTAATAACCCAGCTATATTTGTAATGGGTGTACTTGGTTTTATTTATAAGTTTGCCTATGAAAAATTGATATGTTCAAAGCTCTAATATATTGTTAAATTGTTATATAATGTTTAAAGTACCGTATGTGAAAATTTACCAATTCTTTAAAATAAGACAAAACCTGAAAATTGTTGGACCAGATCCACCTCTGCTTCAGCTCAGCTCTGAGTGCAGTGACAGAGGAGATCTGAAGCTGGATTTCATCTCGTCCATAAGGCTTTACAGTTGCAGGACTCTACATAGCGTTCACTTTGTGCATTTCTCTTGTGACAGCAAGTGGTTCTAACAAATACATATTTTACAAACACATTAAGGGATAGCTTTCCTTGCTGTCATTTTTGTTTTGTACTGAAGTAAGGATTTGCCTGTTTTAAAAAGACATTACTATATGAAAATCAGAAAGGAGTTCTGACTGTACTGCTTGAATATGATGCGTGGTCAGATCTGTAAATAAGAGCATTGGGAGATCCAGCCAATACTACCACATATTGTAGGTGAGAAAATGCCTTCTACTTGGCGGGGAGGGAAAGTTGTTTTGATTAATACAGTGTCTGTTTTATCAATATGCATTTTTTTTTATTAATGAGTGATGTGTTAGGAACAATACTATACTGATGATCTAAATGCCATCAGAAAGTGAATATTTGATGGCAGGTTGCAGAGGGGGAAAAGTTATAAGTTTAGTTTTGGGCGAAGATGGGCTAACTCCGTCCTTGTGATCTATCAGTGGTCCGTTTTTCCAGGTCTCTTAGAATCTAAGATTTTTTACCACCTATGGATAGTAAAGAATGTGGTCGCTATTATTACAACTGAGCACAAACCTGGATTTCAGGATGCTCCTTGTTTCAGTAATACCTGATGAAAGGGAATCTCGTAGGAAGAAAGTTGAAGAAAACCTTTTAAAGTATTTAACAACATAGAAAGATAGGGGCGGATCCAGAATTAAGACTGACAAGGAGTGTGTATAAGTTGCCTGTCAAATGCGCAAGAACCTCTGCATCAGGGCACAAATCTCTTCGCATGTGGGTTGGGCCTAGTCACCATGCGTACGAGATGTGCAGGGTGGGATCCAGATTGAAGATTGTACAGTAAGGGCTTCTTTACGATCCTGCTTTCCATACATTGGCTTTCTGCATTTGAAAACTTAAAGTAGGGTTCTCGACGTGGGTCTGCACTCCCCTCACATCAATTAATTCTGTGCAATTGCTTTAGTTGCGGATACTAATGCACGGAATTAGCACGTAGTTCTGGATCCGGTTAAGCATATAGGTCGGTGTAGAGTTAACATATTTTGTCCTTTTTTTAAATTTTATTCTGGCATTTGCATAGTCCATTTTTTGTTTGTTTTTTTATGTATACCACTATATAAACAAACCAATTGAGATATGTTCAATAACTTTCTGCCAGGTATCTGTTCCTTGTATTGAGGAAGGTAAAACAGGACCAGATGAGATGCAGAAAATATTAACATTTCTCCATCAGCTGCAAGCAAGACAAGATATACTTGATTCAACTGTTGAATCTCTAAAGAGGTACAGATGGGGAATGTAGATCATTGGAACCGTTTGATTAAAGGGAATCAGGGAAAGCAAAAAAAGCAGAAGTACATGCTTTGTCAGTATACCAGTAAAGAATTCCAGTCCTTTCTCTCTACTATATCCAGTATTCTGCACCTCCGTATGTTGTCCAAAGAGGCAATAATAATAGTAGGAAAAATGTGGCAGAAAAAAAGATGTATTATACCATATAAGTGTAGTTTGAGATAGATATATATACATGTGTGTGTATGTGTATATATATATATATATGTGTGTGTGTGTGTGTGTGTGTGTGTGTGTATACATGTATGTATATATGTGTGTGTATATTATAATTTCACAATAATATAGAGGAAAAGGAGAGGCTATTAATACTGTGATAAGGGGAACTCTATATGGAATTGTGAAACTGGGTTTGGTGTGGTATAAATCACTATAAATCCTCCTCATTATTGACCTACAGCTCACAATTGCCTTGACATATGTATTATTTTATTCCTATTTTGCTCATGTAGTATTCTATATATTTATTTATTTTTTTAATTTGCCATAAGTCTCATATTACTTTTTTGTTTTGCTTAAATAAATGTTGCAGGTTTTTGGGTTTTTTTTAAGTTTGCTCAACTGGCTTTCCATTGTACAATAAATAGATTACTGTGAAATAAATAAATAAATATATATATAAAGCTTCAGTTATAGACCTGCCAATCCCATACATCCTAATTGTTAACTCTATCTCATATATGGATTATAATAACAACAACAACCAGCATTGCAACATGTTATATTAATATTTCTTTTCTTCATTTGTGTTTGCAATGCTCTTAATTTTTTCAAGTAACCTCCATAAAAAAACATGTTTCTAAATTGTATTTGTCATTTTTAATAGTATTGTGAGTAACACATCTAAGTAGGTTTTGTACATTTTCTGTACACTTTACTAACTGTAAAATAAATCAGGAAGCTGATTATTATTTTGATGCACTTTTAACTCTAAGGGTTAAATTTACTAAGCTAAAAGATTTACTAAACTAAAAGGACAATTGGAGATGTTGCCCAAAGCAGTCGGATTCTAGCTCTATTTCCTGTTACATACTACAGAATAAATTGTAGAGGGCAGCGCTATATGGGTAGGTCAATCAAATATATATTGTCAATGTAAAGTCTGTGGTATAAAACATTCAATCATAACAAATATATATAT
>WWET01001176.1:312425-340113 GCA_011038615.1 Limnodynastes dumerilii
TCTTCCTGTCCACACTCTTTAGATGCAGCAAAGGTTCATGCAAGCGAAAGACAGAATTCCCGCCACGGACACTGGTCTGATCCTACGACAAGTTACTCAGCCAAAAAAGAATATGATTCTTAGCATATAATGTAAATACATTGAACTGATCACAAAGCATTTTAGGTACTATGTGAGTCTTTTAATTGTTAGTAGTAATTGTTTTTTAACATACTGATGTGCTTATTTTAGATATCTTGTAACAAGTAGTTTTAAATGAGTTATATCCTCTATATATTCACATAAATATATAAAACCTCACATTGCTTTACTCTTACATAGCCAATATAGAAAATGTTGAATATTAAATAGTTGATAAGTGGATATAAAGGTATTTTAAGAAAATTTATTTTTAGTTACAATTGTCATCTTACCCTATGTATTTGTGAATGCTCTAAAATGGTTTATTATTCATGAACAGTATGTATGTTTTACAGACCTGATTAATTAATAATTAGAATATGGTCTTAGGTTGGCAAAATAGCTAAAGCATAAAAATACCAGTTAATTGCAAAATAAATGTTTTTTAAAAAAAACTGATCCATTTTAAGATATTTTTGTCACCTTTGTCTTAGCATTATTCACTGTGTATGCAGCTTTGATTTCAGATAATTGATTTCCACTGATGACATTAGGCTGGATCCAGACTAAAGTAAGTGCTTGAAATTAGTTACTCCTGGGATAAACCATGTTGATTGCAGGGGAGTCAAGTTAATCATATTCTTTGCATGCAGAGATGTATCTTTGAATTGCTTACTGCACACAGATACTGACCAGCTTTACTATTACACTTTTATTTGGACTTGTGATAGGAAACATCACCTCTCCACTCTAATACTGTTTGCAGCAGATGAAATATTACTTCCCTGCAATAAACATGGTTTAGCCCAAGAGTAACTAAGTTCAAGCCTTTACTTAAGTCTGGATCATTGCATTATGCAATTTGTTGTGTGCAGTTGTTTTTTTTTTTTTGTTCTTTTATTAAAATTATAGTGTATCCTATACATAATAGTAGGAATATTTCAGAACATTCTGCTATATTTTGGTGATAGACTAAGTAAGTAAATCACTGTCTATTTAGTGTAGGTAATGGGTACATGTGAAAACTAATGAAAACCTAAATAGGCTTGTTAGTTATATAAACATTTTCCTTATTTGTCCTTTATTATTTTTTTTTATCTGTTTTTGGCATATAATAGAATTCCATATGTGCAGTACTTGTATAAAAAACAGGAAGGTAATGGAGGGAATTTGTTCTTCTGTATCACCTGCATCTTATACGACACACCTTAAGGGTCGACCATCCCACTGGATAGTATATGTGACCGAGAAATGGGGTAGGTGTGTAAGAAAAACACTGGTGTAAAAAAAAAAAAAGAAAGAAATCTCTCTCACAGGATTACAAAAAAATGTACTCTTCAATGTGTCCTTTCCTTGTTCTGAGTTCCTTTGAAAATATGACTCTCCTCCACCACCACAGGGAAATAACATGAACAGGAATATAATGTTAAATAAGTTTAATAAAAACACATAAAAGAATTGTGTCATCAGTGAAGAGTAATTGAAGATAGAGAGCTGACACATTTAAATTGTGTCCTTTCTCAAAGTCCTGCAGCCTTCGGCTGTTTTCTATCTCTCACTATCCTTACCTATACATCTTGGTCTCTCCAGATAGACGTTAATTTGCAAACTTGTGCTGATATAGAGAGGGATGAGACATAATGTAAAAACAATAGTTCATTGTTCAAATAGTGTGGATTTACTAAATGGGGTAGATTTACTTCTTAATATTACATATATTTTGGGAGAATAATGGCTAGGATTTTCTTCCTATGGGTAATACCTCAGAACTGAGTTACATATTACACTTATGCTTGGAAAAGTAAACATGTAAAGGGCGAAACTGACAAAAATTTTTTTAGAAATCTCCGCTTATAAAAGAAACTACGTATTTGGCATTGCAGTGGGGCTGAACAAATGGTACCACATATTTCTATAAATGCATCCCTCTTTGCCTATTAACAACTAAAAATCATCAAAATATATTGAACAGTGCCTCAGCATGATACACTCATAAAGCTGGGACTGCAGTCATTTAAGTTACAGTGACACCACTGGACTTTTCTCTACAGCATCTAATCTATGCTCACTCAAAATCTGTCAGCTTTGATTTATTTATTATTATTATCGTTTATGTATAAGACACCACAAGGTGTCCGCAGCGCTGTACAAAATACAGTACAGACGTACAGGGTAGGGATGCACAGCATAGTATATATTAAATACAATATGACTACAAAAATATCACAGAAATACAATAAAGTGAAGCAAGCACAGAACGCAAGGCAAAATGTGAGGTGTCAAGCTTGGAAGATCAGGTAGAAGAGGATAGAGTGCAGTGAGAGGTTGAGAGGGAGCCACCAGGTGGGGATTGGGTAAAAGGGTAGCAGAGGGGGACAAGAGGGTACAAAGTGAGGAGGCAGTGGTGGAGGAAGGAACGACACTAGGATGGAGGGCCCTGCTCACGCGAGCTAACACACTATGTGGGAGGGAAGAACTTACAGAAGACATAAGGAGAGGGAAGGAAGAGGACTGCTGGTGTGAGCGGAGGACAGTGGGAAGGAAGAGAAGGGATAGATGAAGGATGCAGTGTGGATGTTAAGTGAAGATGGGGCAGGCTAGCCTGAACAGGTGCGTTTTGAGTGAACGCTTGAAGACCTGCAATGTGGTGGAGAGTCTGACTGAAGATGGAAGGTCATTCCAGTGCAGAGGTGCAGCACAGAAGAAGTCCTGGAATGGGCGTGAGATGTGGTGTTCAGTAAAGAGGTCAGACAGCACTGGTTAGCGGAGAGGGTGGGAAGGGGTGTGCATGTTGATGAGGGAAGAGAGGTAGGGAGCAGTGGATGAGGAGATGGCCTTAAAGGTTGAGGGTAAGGAGTTTAAAGAGAGGTCTGAAGTGGACAGGAAGCCAGTGGAGGGTTTGACATAAAGAAGAGGCAGAGGTAGAGCGTCATGAGAGGAAGATGAGCCTGGAAGCAGCATTGAGTGTATATTGAAGACAGGTGAGGGGGAGACCTATGAGGAGGTGGTTACAGTAGTCGAGGCGTGATTTGACTAAAGAGAGGATAAGGGTTTTAGTAGCTTCATTGGTGAGGAAGGGATAGATGCAATGTTGCATAGGTGGAAACGACAAGAATGAGAGAGGGCACGGATGTGTGGTATAAAGGAAAGTGAGGAGTCAAGGATGACACCTAGCCAGTGAACTTGAGGGGATGAGGAAACAGGTATCACCAATGGTTATCGTGATGGAGGGCCGGAAGGAAATCCTAGGGGAAGGAAACACATTAATTTCCGTTTTGTCCATATTCAACTTGAGGAAGCGTTTGGCCATCAATGTGGATAGGGATGCAAGGCACTCGGAAATCTTAGACAGAATTGAGGGGTTGAGGTCAGGGGAGGAGAGGTAAATTTTAGTGTCATTATCATAGATGTGGTAGTTGAAACCAAAGGTGCTTATGACGTTACCTAATAAGGAGGTGTAGAGGAAGAAGAGGAGCGGGCCAAGGACAGAGCCCTGTGGGACACCAACAGGGTGCGGAGAGGGATGGGAAGATGGAGGTGCGGTCAGAGAGATAGGAGGAGAACCAGGAGAGAGCAGTGTCAGTGAGACCAAAAGAGCAGAGGGTTTGAAGAAGAAGAGGATGGTCAACTGTGTCAAAAGCAGCTGACATAAAGAAGGATGAGGATGGAGTAGTGGCCTTGGATTTGGCAGATAACAGATCATTGGTCACTTTGGTAAAGGCAGTCTCAGTGGAATGAAGGGGCTGGAAACCAGATTGGAGGGGGTCAAGGAGAGAGTTGTGAGTAAGGTAGCTGATAAGAAGTTGGTAGACTAAGCGCTCAAGGAGTTTTGAGGCAAAGGGGAGAAGGGATATAGGTCGGTATCTGGAGGGGGATGTAGGGTCCAGATTAGGTTTTTTGAGAATGGGAGAGATGAGAGCATGCTTAAAAGAGGAAGGAAAGACACCAGATGAGACGGAAAGGTTGAAAAGGTGAGCATGATGAGAGCAGGCAGTGGGAGAGAGGTGTTTGAGAAGGTGTGAGGGAATAGGGTCTACAGGGCAGGTTGAGGGTGGTGAGGATATTAATAGGGAGGGAATTTCATCACTTGTCATAGGAACATGCATAGAAGGGGTGGTGGAGAATTGGGGAGAGATGGGGGAAGCAGTTTTGTAAAACTTTACCCTTTCCCTGCATTTGTCTACAAAATGTTGTATATATTTTAGCCTTAAATGTAATTTATTAATATAAAATAAGGAAAAAAGGGAGGGAAGGCATAGGAAGGAAGTCTTTATAGTGGTGCACTGGACAATAATATTACTTCGAATTGGCTCTAGTATCATTGAACCAGATTCAGAGATGCGAGTGTCTAAAGTACGCAAATATACGTGCACACGTAGCAAGACAACTCCCATGATACTCCCCTAGCATTGGCAGGTTTTCGGTGACTTATGCTTCCATAGGGCACCCTTAACTGTACGTGTGTACTTACGTGTGTATGTTACTTACATACGTGCGTACATGATTAACTGCGCCCTAAAAAACTCATTTAAATGCCTCCCCCCGCCCAACTTCACGTAACTTCATACTTACGGAATAAAACCACGCCCCTCTGTACGTATGTTTGTAAGTGTGATTTAGAAGTCCATGCCTATTGGACTTCCGTGCCTAAATCCTACATAACTTGGGCGGAAAAAGTTACTACGCATGCGCAGTTGGTCTGCTCCTAAATATACGCATGGAAAACCATGCAAAATCATATCCGTGAATACGGTCCATTATTATTAATAACTATTTATTAAATATAGGGCGCCACTCGGTATGCACAGCGCTGTACAAAAGCAATAGTTACAAATAAAACACAATTAACAGGGTACAAGTTCAATTAAATAAGGAATACAATATAAGTACAATGCAAAAATTAAGTACAATACAAAAATAGCTGAACAATATGTATGGAAAATAAAGATGCAGGATGTGTGTAGGAGCAGATGAATAGAGAGAAATATACAGTAGAAAGAAAAGGTGGTAATTAATGAGGACAAAGTAGAAGGGTGATAACAGGAGGGAGGATAGCCCTGCTCATTAGAGCTAACATGCTAAGTGGGGGTGAACAAGCAGAAGACACAAGGGTGAAAATGGGGAGGCCAAGTAAGCCTAGGTGGAGGAAGGGCAGGGTAGCCTCAAGAAGTGGGTTTTGAAAGAGTTTGAAGGATTGGAGGGTTCTAAGTTGCCTAAAAGGTTGTGGTAGGTTGTTCTAGTGCAGAGGGGCAGCCCGGGAGAAGTCTTGGATGCGGGAGTGAGAGTTAGTTATCAGGTTGGAGAGGAGGCGGCGTTCACCAGCAGACCGGAGAGGTCAGACGGGAGTGTGGATTGAGATAAGGGAGGAGAGGTAGGGAGCAGTGGAGGAGAAGAGAACTTTGTAAGTTGTGGTGAGGAGCTTGAAGAGAATTCTGAAAGAAACAGGAAGCCAGTGTAGATATTGCTCTTGTCCCGCTGAGGACAAGCAATCGAAGATCCGGAGGACAAATCTGCAGAGGCAAGAGGTGAGTATTTATCCTACTCCAAACCTTACCCTAATTTTCCCTCTAACCCTCACCTTCCCCACAGCCTGACCCTAAATCTCGGTTTACAAATTGATGAATGGGTAAGCACGACGACAAATAAATTTGCCATACTTACCCAATCATTAATAAAACTTTCTAATCAATATTGTTTTCGAAATAGAGACAGACGAAAATAAGCTTTCAGCTGTCTGTATTTTGAAAATGTTGCATACAGCATTGTTTGTAATTTGTGGCACTGTGTATACTAATAGGGGTTCTGTAATTAACCCTTCAGGTAGAATGTTTTCAGCATAGCAGCTTTTAGGGCTATCATCCCTTTACTAGGAGTCATGTGTCAGTTCAGAATCAGTGTATTATTGGCATGTTGCAATAAAAGTGTTGGGTTTTTTTTAACTTCAATTTTATTCACATTTTTTAAATGCAGAGTAAAAAAAATAGGGAGGGGGTACAGAATGAAAAAAAGGGGCGGGAGGGGAGGGGGAAACATCAAGCGTTACAGCATAATAGCAAAAAACAGAACATACAATGAAATGGCAAATCCTATACCAATGAGAAGGTTACAATGTAGGGCATACCCGAACCAGTGACCAAAACGGTACAACATCTTTTAAGCCCAGACAGCGCTAGAAATAGTTCGGCGAAGAGCCGTTAACCCGAACAAAGAGTGAAGCCCAATGTATACAGAGGGAACTAGACAGGCCCCACACTCTGCCCACCTGTTTCTTGAAGATATTCAGACCAAGGGAGCCATTGGAAAAGCGGGCAGTTTGCGGAAACACGGTACTCCACATTTATTGTTTCCATAGTGGAATGAAATGTAATCTTAGCAATAATTTTGGAGAGTGGAGGAAGATCAGGGGTTCTCCATAGTTGGGCTATAGCTGCTCTAGTTGCGATTAAGATTTGGCCAAGGAGGTACTGTTTCTCCTTAGGGAGGTCAGTAGGGTAAATATGTAATAACGCCACCTGCGGGGATGGGGAAATTGTATGATGCAGAACCCTAGAGGCCAACGAGAAAACCTCTCCCCAAAGCGTCTGTAACTTAGGGCACCCCCAAAACACATGTAATAAGTCCCCTACAAGGCCACACCCTCGCCAACAGAGTTGAGAATGGGTAGGCCACATGAGGTGCAATTTTGCTGGGGTTAGATATAGTCTGTTTATTAACTTGATGTACATTTCGACATGATTATAGCCGTGCGATAGCTTAAATGATTGGGCTGACAGTCTCACCCACTGTTGCTGGGATATTGTAATACCCAAATCCCTCTCCCACTGGATATGTGAGGAAGGTTTGCTCAGAGTGCTATCTAAAGAAATGTAATTCCCATACCAGAAGGATATGGCCCCTCTGTTGCCACCCTCCAGCAGGCGACGGGTGATATGTTCAGGAGGAAGGCTCAAAGTGTTTTTAAGTGTACTAGAGATCCAATGACTGATCTGAAGATAACAAAATGTCTCAGTAGATGGCATATTAAATTGGTTGACAAAATCAGAGAATGGGCGTATACGCCCCTGAGGCATCAGGTCATCTATCCGATTCAATCCCCGGTCTCTCCATTTATCAACAAGAAGGTCCGGAATAAACAGAGGTAGAGCAAGAGTGGTGAGGTTTCTAGAAGGAAGCACAATGTCTGTGTACTGCGCTAGGAATTTATCTCATACCTTCAGGGAATCAGCAACAGACCGCAGGGGGGGGTCCAGGGTGGGGCGGGCAGAGCTAGATAACCACAACAGCTTGGCAAAGGGAAACGATTTACTTGAACTAGATTCTATTCCTACCCATGGTTTCTGTTGCCCCGAACGGGACCAATCTCGTAGCTGGGCTAGCAAGCAGGCCTCTTGATAGCAACCCAGGTCAGGGAGGCTCAGGCCTCCCGCTTGCCTGGGGAGGACCATACGTCTTAGGACTATTTTTGGTTGTTTGTTCTTCCAAATATATGAAACCATAAGTTTGGTAAATTTGGCCAACTCCTTCCGTGGGGGGAGGTAAGGGATGGCACGAAATATATACATCAATTTGGGCAAAAGCGACATTTTAAATGCTGCTATGCGGCCCAGCCACGAAATGTCGTGAATCAACCACGAAGATGCCAAAGCAGAGAGGTGCTGATATAACAGGGCTAGGTTTGCAGACAGAACATCCTCCACTGTACATGTTATATGCACACCCAAGTAAGAGAGAGACTTCTCTTTCCAACAGTAGGGAAATTTTTCTTGTAAGCAGGCCAGGGCAGAGGGACCCATGGTAATAGGCAGGGCTTCAGTTTTATTCGCATTCAGGTTATAGTAAGAGACCGTGCTAAATTTATCTAAAAGGGAATGGAGTTCAACTAAAGCCGTTATGGGTTCCGTAACGAATAGGAGCACGTCGTCCGCAAAAAGACATAATTTGTGTTGGGTGTTGTTAATGGTAATCCCTGGGAAACTGGGGGAGGTCCGAATTAAATGCGCTAAGGGTTCAATCGTGAGGGCAAAAATCAAGGGAGAAAGGGGGCACCCCTGACGAGTGCCTTTCGTCATTTTGAAGGGAGTGGACAAAAACCTGTTACTGAATACTTTCGCAGTTGGGCCATGGTAAAGAGCTTCAATAGATTGGAGAATGGGTCCTCTAAGTCCAAACCGCCTCAGGACCTTCTGCATAAAGTCCCAATGTAGGCGATCAAACGCCTTTTCAGCGTCAAGCGAGAGCAGTACAAGCTCTGTGGGAAAGTGGCCAGCCCATACACTATATCCAGCACTCTACGGGTGTTGTCCGGTCCCTGGCGACCTAAAATAAAGCCCACCTGATCTGGGTGGATCAGGGAGGGAAGCAGAGGGGCCAATCTATTTGCAATTAGTCTAGCATATAGTTTAATATCAGTGTTTAATAAAGCAATGGTCCTATAATTTTTGACATCAGTGGGGGTTTTCCCTGGTTTAGGTATGGTCACCACTTGCGCCTCTAACATTTCAGCTGGAAAGGTGTCCTTCTCAGAGGCAGCATTAAATAACGTAGTAAGGATAGGGGAGAGAGTATCTGAGAACGCACTATAGAAGTTATTTATATAGCCGTCCGGACCTGGGGCTTTGTTGTTTGGTAGTGATTTAATTGCCAATGTAACCTCCGCTTGTGTCCAGGGTATTATTACTGAATGAACAGTCATAATATTTTTATCATCTTATACCACTTCAGCACATATAGGCGGACTGCATGGAGCAGACATTCTACTTTATTTTAATGCTGTGATACATTGCCTATTTGTATTACTTACAGCACTGATTAATTGAACTCACTATATATTGTATGTTATTTTTTATTTGATTTATTTGTTGCATTACTTTATTTTCATGTTTTTGCTGCTATAGATATTCATTTGTTTCAATTAACATTCATTACTTTTGGTATGGTAGACAAGTGCAATGGGCACTTTTAAAGTTAAATATGGAGACTAATAAATTATGTATGTATAATCCCACACCCTTACAATATGTATGTAAAACCACAAAATCTTAAAACAATAATTATTTAAAACCAAATGGTGTGACACAGAGAAACTGTGTATAAAGTGCAAAGTGCTACAATGTAAATAAATAAATAGAACCTACATATTATGCATAGTTCCCTTCTGGATTGAGATACTTCAAAAAGTTCAGTGTTGCATATTAGGGGTGTTGGTCCCCACTTAGAATAGCCCTATTTCGATAGGGCCTAAGAACCTAACCCTAACCCCCTCAAGACTAAAAATCCCTGGAGAGGTTACTCACCTCTGGAGCTAGCGGCAGGTCTGTTGCGAAAATAAATAGGTAAGTATAGTCACCCATTCATAAAAAAATAATCTAAAATGGCTGCCATTGAAAATAGAGACAGCCGAAAAGGAACCTTCGGCTGTCTCTACTTCTAAAAGCAGAGCATCGGACCGGGGACTTCCACCGGCCTCTGAATTATATTGGCAATCTTGATGTAATTATGAGCTTAACAGCACACTATGAAAAGTTGTTATCTTCCCATGCTGCCCAGGAGTAACTTTCCTCTCTTATTTTCAAGCTCTGAATTAGGTCCTTAATTTCAAGCTCCTTCTTATGTCTAGATCCAGCTCATTGTAAGTAAATTGGATGAATATAGAGAACTAAGTATTATAGTGATATATTACATGTTTGTATATATTTTATGTTTCCACATATACCTCATATTAATGAACAACACACAAGCTACCGTGTGATATGTTGGAGAATGACTTCACAAGTGACAGACATGAACTTTGTGTAACATCACAGTGAAATACAATAACGGCACACTTACCTTAAATTGGTAAAAAAATTTGTATTGGACATTTTTGTGATTGGAATTCTTAGAAGTTTTTTTTTTTTTACCATTTTTTATTCCACGTATCTTTATAACTTAGTTGATATTAGGAAGTGAGTTTATTTTATATGTATTAATAATAATATTTAGATATTCTTGCATATTTACCATGTTATGTGATCCTGCTAATTGTACTACATAATTGTGAATAAGGGTAACAAATTTATTTTCTAAGGGTAGGAGCCCCTAAAGTGGAGACTGGGACGGCTGCACAGATAGAAGGCGCAGGATTTATTGTGATCTTAGTCTACACCTCTATAAAGAGTTTCATTGTGTGTCCTCCCTCCCTTTTGTATGATTTATTTTTAAAACTCTAGAGGTAGTAATTAAAACTATCTGGGTGAGGCTTTAGATTATGATAGTAGGAATGGTAGTAGAGTTTGGTTGGGTGTTTCTTTTTTGTTCTTTGCTTATAGTATTTATTAAGCAATGTAACTATACTAGATTAAAGTAAAGCTGACAGTCATCACTTCACCTTTATTCTTGGATCCTGAATTCCAAATTTGTAAATGCAGCGTGGAATACTGAAGTTAAATTTGGAGATCCTAAGGCTGGAACTATACACAGGATATATTCAACGTTATTCAGGAGTCTGAGAGAAATGTATACATCTTCATGCTAAAAGTAGCAACCTTAAAACCCATAAGCAATTAGAAAAAGTGGGTAGAACCTTCCTATAGAAACTTGGGCTGTATGGCTGTTACATGTTAAATTCACTGGTAGCAAATATCAATGCTGTAAAACAGTAGATTCTTTGAGGGGACTTTGTTGTTTTTGAGGCAATATCAATAGATAAATGTGGAGTTACCATATCGAAATCATAATACACAGCAACACGTGTCCGCATTCACAGCTTTGGATAGTTATACAGATCTTGTAATGCTATCATTTAAGATTATTGTTTGTATGAGTACCTACAATTGGAGCTTAAAGTCTAAATTAACACGCACTATTATGACATTTTTGCACTGTGGGTGAAAACAAGGCACAACACAAAATAACACAAAATAACATCATAATATTATGCAGTCCTTTTTCACTAATAGAGTATGAGAGTATGAAAGCCTCGAAGGCTCTCTGAAATGTCAATTCAATTGCACTGCAAACAGTATCACTAGTGATACGCAGTTTATGACACGGGACTATATTCACATATCCGGGTGTATTAGGTGCGGACAGATCTGCACCTGTCTTGCCCCTATCCCGCCCCCCATTTTTAGGTACCTTATGGCACTTACGAGTGCTATAGGGCTACCTTAACTATTCATGCAATGTCCGCACAGACAGTGCCTTTCCCCCTCCCATTTCTACCTAATCCCTCCCCGAAGCAGCATTACGCCGCATGCGTAGTAGGTCCTATACTAAAGATATGCACCTAAGAAGCATCTGCTTCTTAGGTGTGAATATGGGCCAGGGTCTGTTCAAACTGGTTTTCTAATACGAAGATGCTAATTACCTGGATAAGTGGCAGTTCACCAAGAGAATGGGACACCTTAATATACCCCTACCTACGGTAGTTAATCCTTAATAAGATCACATACGCAGCCATTCCCCTATAATTAGGTGTGCATTGTACAATGAGTCACAAAAGTTTGGATGTCAAAGTCAATGACCTTTCCTAAAGATTTCCTACAGATTATCATAAAATAAGTAAATAGACTGGATCCTGCATTAGTGTTGGAGGGTGGCATCACAATAATGGGAGGCTGGTATCTGACAGCTGGCATGGGGGGAGGGTGGGTTTAGTTAGGGGTGTTTTGCTTCCCTATTGAGCAGCTGATCCCTGTGGCATGAGTAGAAAGTGTCCCTTAAATGTATCAAACAATAGAGTGACAAGTACAATGGAAAATGGTGATTCTTTATTCACAATAGAAATAACTAAAATACATTCAAAACACAATGTACAAACAAGTAAAGACAGATATGCTTGAGTACACAAGTAGCAAACTGCTAATGTCCATAACCTTCTTTATTTAAAGCGCCATAAATATAAGCACCATTATTTAAACTATGCGTTTGTGCCTGGGCCCACAACTCACTAGTTCCGTCTCTGTCTAACATTGTTACTGTTTTAGCAAACGACTATGTACCTGATGTAGAGTACACACTGAAACGTTCCTCCTCTGAATCAGGCTTCATTTCCCCCCATAATACAGTTCTATTACTCCCCTGTAAAACATATCAGGACAATGGTGATTGCAAAATTTAGGAGCTCCCAAAAATCAAATGAAATGATAATTTGTTGTTTCAGACGATTCAGCAGCATTGTTGGACAGTACACACTGGGAAGATATCTGCTGAAACTGTTGTTTGATTGTGCAATCTGCATGATTATCAACAGCAGACAAATTCCCAGTGTGTACCCAGCTGTGCATATGATCAGACTTCAACCTGACCCCCATCAGATCCAAAATGCTCTACTATAAAAAATAATAATATAAAAAAACATGGTACTTCTTTATCTTTGCAGCCCCCTGCTGTTTGCCCCCTGCTGGACGGCATTGGTGTTGGCTGTTTACGTCACTTGCGTAGTTTCACTTTTTCTTTCATATGCGGCGAGTGTTCGGCGGGTGCCGGTGCGGTTGGATTAATTTCTTCGGCTCCCTGGATTATTTCGGCTCCCTGTGGTTTAAAAACAGTTTAGAAGACATGAAGATTGTCAAGAAAGGTAAGAAAGTTATTTGATGTTTAAAAGAGGCGGCCAGATGTCAGCAATGCCTTCCAAGATGGCATCAAAGGGGTTTTCGGCTCCCAAAGTTTACCTCCACATAAAATTCGGCAAGGTACGACTGAAGGTGGTGGCAAAAGTCCCTCTTTGCTTCTGCATTTTGGGAGGTTTTTGGGAAGATTCAGCTCTATTTACTAAAGCTTTAAAAAGTTCATTTTTGCAGTTATGAAGTTATAACTCTAAAAATGAACTTTTTGCTATTTACAACAGCTGCACCACCATGGAAATCACCAGTCTCCATGGCCATGCGGTAAAACTTCACCTGTCCTCGCCAGCCCGTTGTTTTTAATGGGGCTGGCTATTTACTAACCCTCAGAGCGGAGTTTTATGCTCTGAGAGTTAAAATAACGCCATTTCAGACTGGCATTCAGACTTCTCTTCCAGCAATCTCCCCTTAAAACCCCCTTTTTCTCCCCCTAATAAGTGTTTTTGGGGGGAGAAAGGAGACCGCTGGAATATATGTAAACACCAATCACTTATAAAAAAAAATAAAAAAATAAAAATTAAATTAAAAAACAACAGAAATAAAAGAAAACAACAGAGTAGCTTTAAATACTTACCGGACTGAAGACGCGTCTGCCCGCAGGTACCGGTCCCGACATGGAGGGCCTGCACATGCGCAGTGCTTCTCATGCTGGGACTTCATTTTTTTTTTTTTACAAAGTCCCAGCAGAGAGCCACTGCGCATGTGCAGACTTTCCAGACACACGAAGAAAGCCCACGATGACTGAAGAAAGTTCAGATGTTATCGCGGGACAGCCAGCAGAGGGTGAGTATTAGTAAATAGCCTGAACGTAGCTCAGAAGTTCACAGAGAGCGAATTCGAACTTGCCTGAGCTACGTTCAGGCATTCTTAGTAAATAGAGCCCATTGTCTTGCATTTGGGAGGTTTTTGGGAAGGTTTTCTACCACTTCAAATAATAATGTGGGTGGACAATTGCGTGTGGGCTCTATCTCCTTTTTATTTATTCTTCTACCACAGATCATTTTGCACTCGCGAAAACACTTAAATCCGGCGCTCGCAGAACACATCCATCCGGTACTCGCGAGGCAGGGCTTGCTCAAGCAGCGGGAATAGCGGGGATGTGCTACTAGCGTAGCGTCGGAGGCCGCAAAGATAAAGAAGTACCAAAAACATTGTTCTCTTGCATCTTTGTGATTGCAATTACAATTGAAACAGTAAAATTAGGAGCAGAGCATTCTATACCAATGGAACTAGTCATGTTAGTGGAGCTGCACATGAGATGAAGATTTAGGTGCACTGTTGTATGTAGAATGAGATCATATGTACATATAAGCATTGCTTATAATTACCATGATGGTTACATGGGTGCCTTACTGTCTGTTGCATTATTACGAGACATATAATACGAGAGGACCACATTTAAGTGCTGCAAAAACAATATTATAGAGATTGCATTCCCTACCCCCAGCTGAGAATGTTTTGATGCCCTTGCGAAACGCCAAATAAATAAATAAAGTCTGAAGTGCCAACACTTGCCGTTTTCAATCATAAATGAGCAAGTGCACCCTGTGACCTGCGCGCTGACTGGCTACTAAATAAACGCTCAACTCTGGCCGCGTCCTTTCATTGGCCAACGTCACATGAAGATGGATTCCCGTCATCCAATTAGTTGAACTGGGCGTGTATCATCCCTTGACACCACCTGTCCTTACACGTGAGTTTCTACCCGTTATGTAAGGTGGAGCCCAAATCCCTTAATCTCAGCTGTCCAATGCACGGCTGTTTCGTCACATGTAGGGGGCGCGTTGTTGAAGTGCATAGTTCGCGCATGCGTGCTTCGTCGTCCTAGCTCACACATCGGTCGGTTAGCAAAGCGATTTCTCCTCAGTAGAGCTCTGAACAATGAAGCAGAACTCTAACGTGCCTGCGTTCCTGAGCAAACTGTGGACACTGGTTGAGGACTCGGACACCAACGAGTTTATCACCTGGAGCCAGGTAACCGCCTTGTGGTCTGCACAACATGGCCTGGCTACCATTTTGTGCCAGTGGCCTGGGTGCCGTCATATTGTCACCTCTGGGTCGCGTTCTGCGGCTCAGAATTTTGAGCACGGATCCTATAAACTTAAGGGAAAGACATAAATAGCATAGAACCTCATCTCAAGTATTTCGTCTTAGGGAGCGAGATTTTATAATAGCATTGTGATGATGTGGTCTCTAATAAAGGCATTATATGTCACCAAGTTCCATTACCATATAAAGACAAGGCTCCCCTCTGGCTTATAATGCCCTCTGATGTTGGTCTGCTCAGGCCTAAACATGCAATTTTTGGATACACTTTTTGAGCTGTATTATACTCCATAGAAATTTCTTCTCTTATTTCCTTCAGACCATTGGGGGGGTTTTTTGGCTCTTCTCTGCATTCTCCTCAAATTACTCCTTTCCATGCATGGCAAGCTGTTACTCATTTATCGGTCTGTTTTATGCACTGCTTGTAAGCAAGTCACGTACTTTACCAGACATCAATAACCCATATCACTTCAGATATTGGGAAACTGTAAGTCTGCAAAGAAATAGAAAAATAAGTACAAGGAGATAGTTTAATTTAAATAGACACTTTATTGAAAGACTTGCATACAAAGAGTGTTATAACTTTAATCTAATTTCATACATGTTGCTGATACCTCTTTCATGCCAAGACATAGACCCGGGAATAACCCTGCTCAGTGTGAATGGGTCAACTCAGGTTGTGAGCCTGGGGTCCATGAACCTGGGATGCACCTAGATACACTGGAGTGTTCTGCTGGGTTGTTTAACCAGGGTTCCATTAAAAGTCTCTAATCTATTGAAGAATGCAAATTTCTTTCTGCCTCTTGAGACATGGGTTCATTGTGAAAGGCAATGGTCAGGGATTTACCCTGGACAAAGGTGCTGTGTGAACAGATTCAACACTGGTAAAAACCCATGTTCATATCCCATGTAAGATCCGGGATTTTGGTGTGAAAGACGTATTAATAACAGCAAACACTATAGTACGAAATGAATACAGAAGCGGGTCCCACAGCATGAACCATGTGAACACACTGTGTATACCAGAGATAGTCAACCTGGTCAATACCACCCACTAGTGGGCGATGGGGGTTTGGTGGCATATACTGCATTAAAGGCTTATTACTTATGACAAGTTGTAAAATGTGGAAAGAAGAGAAAGTGGGGGTGTATTAAATAGATACAGGGGAATATTGTATAGATACAGGGGGAGAAAAGTGGGTTATATTGGATAGGTACAGGGGGAGAAAAGGGGGTTATATTGGATAGATACAGAGGGAGAAAAGGGAGGGTATATAGGGTAGATTAAGGGGGGTTGTACAAATTACTTTGTGCTTGCGCTAAATTGAATTATTGTGGGACTGGTGGACAGCAAGGAAATTTTACCATCAACAAAGATGCAAAAGTGAGTGGTAGGTATTAAAAGGCTGACAACCCCTGTCCAGCAGGCAGAGGAAAATTGAATGCCCCACATGCAGTCTGCCCCCTCACACAGACACTGATTTTATTATATTGGCACTAGGCTTGTAAAGCAATAGTTTTGGGCCAAGATATTGCGGGACCCCACAGAGGGTTTTTACTGCTTATTTCTTTTTACGTATTACTATGAGTAGATAATATTCACAAAATACTGCTGGCCTAAGTGACATGATAAACTCGGTAATACAATGTGAAAAAAAGGGAATTCAGTGCGCTAGAATGGGAGCAGCTCTATCTACCTAGGGTATCCCACTAATTACCCAAATATTGGACCGTATATCAAAATAGATTTGGAGTAGAGCGCTGAGGAAGGATGAATGGGAGGGCAGGTAGGGGATGGGATAGATCTGCAAAGCTAACAATCAATAGGGGGGCGAAATAATCTTACTGAGTAAAGGGTCAGTAAGTATTACTGTGCAACAAAGCTATTTAATAAATAAATAAAGTGCAACAAAGTCAAGATCACAATATTTCACATAAGGTAGTGGAAATAAATAAGAAATGATATACTGTCAGATCCTGGTTACTAAAGTTACTTGCCTATCTAAAAAATAAGGCTAGAAATTAATGGTTAAAAAAGTTATAAAGGTGGTATCAACCTAATCTTGCCAGAAAATCTTCCATACAAGAGTAAAGTGATCTCAGTGCAAATTTCAACTCAAAAAAAATTCAGAAAAATTTACGGGGAAAAAAAAAAAGTTTACGTCCCAAAACACTATATGCTTAAAAAATATATGTGCTTGAACTCCAAAAAATAATACGGGATGTAAAGGTGGCAGTTAGTCAAATTATGCAAACAAGTCTTTCATATAGAAACATAAATAAAGTGATCCTCGTGTAAATTTCAGTCCAAGAAAAATAAATAATAATGTCCCAAAATGCTATATGAATGCACGTGAATCATCTGCTGTCAAATTGAAGAAAAAGGAAAATACAGTTATTTGGCCGCAATAAGAAGTTCTAGGGCAGTAGTGGTTAACCTTTTGAAGAGGATCAGAGGAACGCCGAAGGTAATGCCACGTGCTGGCTGTCGTCAGGGAGACGCTACAAACAGATCTTCCTGTAGCGTCGGGAGGGAAATCCCCTCTCTCCGCTTGGCTCCGACTCTTTCTCTCAATTAGGTGCTCCGGACACTCAGAGAAGTAAAAAAAATAACAACTTTTTATTATGTATTAAAAGACAAAATATATAACAAATAAAAAAGGCCAATAAAACTGTTAGGACCCACCAGGTAAGCACCGTTCTCTGTGGATGTTAGATACCTGGTGTCAGCCAGTATCCTGTTTGAGCCTCCAGTTGTCTCTCAGCACCGCTCCTCTGTAAAATTACCCAGGTATCTAACATCCACAGAGAACGGTGCTTACCTGGTGGGTCCTAACAGTTTTATTGGCCTTTTTTATTTGTTATATATTTTGTCTTTTAATACATAATAAAAAGTTGTTATTTTTTTTACTTCTCTGAGTGTCCGGAGCACCTAATTGAGAGAAAGAGTCGGAGCCAAGCGGAGAGAGGGGATTTCCCTCCCGACGCTACAGGAAGATCTGTTTGTAGCGTCTCCCTGACGACAGCCAGCACGTGGCATTACCTTCGGCGTTCCTCTGATCCTCTTCAAAAGGTTAACCACTACTGCCCTAGAACTTCTTATTGCGGCCAAATAACTGTATTTTCCTTTTTCTTCAATTTGACAGCAGATGATTCACGTGCATTCATATAGCATTTTGGGACATTATTATTTATTTTTCTTGGACTGAAATTTACACGAGGATCACTTTATTTATGTTTCTATATGAAAGACTTGTTTGCATAATTTGACTAACTGCCACCTTTACATCCCGTATTAATTTTTGGAGTTCAAGCACATATATTTTTTAAGCATATAGTGTTTTGGGACGTAAACTTTTTTTTTTTCCCCGTAAATTTTTCTGAATTTTTTTTGAGTTGAAATTTGCACTGAGACCACTTTACTGTTGTATGGAAGATTTTCTGGCAAGATTAGATTGATACCACCTTTATAACTTTTTTAACCATTGATTTCAAGACTTATTTTTTAAATTGGCAAGTAACTTTAGTAACCAGGATCTAACAGTATATCGTTTCTTATTTATTTCCACTACCTTATGTGAAATATTGTGATCTTTACACTTTGTTGCACTTTTTTGCACTTTATTAATTTATTCAATAGCTTTGTTGCACAGTAATACTTACTGACCCTTTACTCAGTAAGATTATTTCCCCCCCCCCCCCATTTAATGTTAGCTTTGCAGATCTATCCCCATCCCCTACCTGCCCTCCCATTCATCCTACATCAGTGCTCTACTCCAAATCTATTTTGACATGATAAACTGCTACAGTACTGCTTGTAAACATTAACTGTGCTTGTCATTGCAGACAATAAGTTAGATTTTATTTACTCTTTTGCCGCTGTTGGCAGATAATCTGTTAAGTATGTAGGAATACCAAATTTTTTTTCTTGCAATTGTTTCAGAAGATAATTGTTTACATTGCAAGAATGAATGTATAGTGTGTATGCACAATAATGTACATTTTGTTAAAAATATCAATTGGTCGGTCAGGCCGTTTGTAAATTTTGACGTGTACTCACCTTTACAAAACTGACATATCATTTGTTTTCCTCGCCTAATTTAAATGATTGAATGAAATCTTAAAGATCTGGAAGATATAGCCGTCAATAAATCAGTCATGCATGATATACACTGTTATACTAAATTAATTAATAAAGCCTTGTTAAAAAAAATTTCATATGAGTTCTTTATTTTTAGTCTCTCAGAGAGGGCATTAACAACTGTAGATAGATGATTACATGAAATCCTTTAACATAATTAAAGTTCCACAATAACCCAACATTTAACGTTAATAAAATGTATGGAACTTTGTCTTAAAAGCATACTAATGATGAGCCATTTGTAGGAATAACATAATAGACTGCATATAATCATCAATGAGTCAATATTTTTAGTGACTGAAAGTTTGTTCTGCCAATTTTTTTTTATATATATCTTTAATAAAATGTTAATTGTTTGAGCAAACAATAAAACAGCCAACTACTATTAATATGCTCTATTCATCCAGGAACCTGTGCTTGCAGTGTTCATTTATAGTAACATGCTTGCCTCTTCCTCGTTAACGGATACCACTGTTTGTTCTGTTTATTTCGTTTTTCTCCTTGACATTCTAATTCTTCCTTTTTTCCCCCCCAGAATGGGCAGAGTTTCTTGGTCCTCGATGAACAACGATTTGCTAAGGAGATTCTACCCAAGTACTTCAAGCACAACAATATGGCCAGCTTTGTGAGGCAGTTAAACATGTGTAAGTACTATAACTCATCAGGTATTGGTGTTCTAAATGTGCCTTTTTTTAATACTATGGGTGAAATTCATTCCTAAAGAAGAAGAAGAATAATTGGCCATCAAAAGATTGTCATCAGTGTTGACCCAAGCTCTGCTAGCAACTTGTGCAAGATATGTTTAAGCTGCATATTGTTTCTAATGATACTTTTTCTTAATTTTACTCTACACAAATAGCATGCAGCAGAGGACATTGCCTTGCCGCCCACAGCTAGTAATATATAATGCAGCAAGCAAGGCAATATCTGTGTCAGCAGCTCATCTGCTAGCTCTTGATATGGTGTTGGAATGGGTCTTGGGCCACTGCTAAAATTTATATAGGTCTACAAATGCATTTAACCATCTTTTTTTCTCTCGTCTCCTTTTAGATGGTTTCAGAAAGGTGGTTCATGTCGATTCTGGAATATTGAAGCAGGAGAGGGATGGCCCAGTTGAATTTCAACATCCATTCTTTATTCAAGGTCAAGATGAGCTATTGGAGAATATTAAGAGGAAGGTAAAAAGATACAAAATTATTACAAAAGAAGAATGCCTCTTTTTCTATTCTGAGTATGTCTAAAGTTGATATATTTTTGGCCGTATTGTAGTTTTTGTTTTGTGTTCTTTGCTAGGTATCCTCTACAAGACCTGAAGAAGCAAAAGTAAGACAGGAAGACATCTCTAAAATCTTAAATAATGCTGCAAAAGTTCAAGTCAAGCAAGATACCATTGATACAAGGCTATATACACTGAAAAGGTGATCTTTTTTAAGAAGACTTAGTGGAGGGATTTTAGTGTTAAAAATGATCTGCTGAGGATGTATTTTGTCTAAAAAATGGTATTTAGAGCATACACCCTCATTTCAGGTGTGCAGCCTGCATTCTTAAAACCTGTTAAATGTGTTGTTTGTTTATAGCTGAAAATGAAATTGAATGTTTGTTTTCTGAAGTATTTGTTTAATGTTGCTGGTAAAATTCACAACTGTTGCAATATAATAGTTATATGGGCCCTAATGTACACTTTGTAATGAAAATAACAGGGATATGCTTTGTTCTCTTCTAAAGTGATTGTAAAATCCATTTCTTTTTCATGTCTGTGCATAGTTACATTGGTTATAATGCCTGTATGTACCAGAGCATTATTAATCCTGGCATTATGTAGTTTACCTAGTGCAAAGTATGGGGCAAGTCCTAACAAATGTTTTCCCAACAGTGATTCTGAAACCACTTAGCTTCAACATGGCTACAAGATAATTTTTTAAAGGTAACCTGCCAAGATAGTTATTAAACATTCTTTCCAACACTAAATGGGCTTGTTTAAACAAATGAGCAGGTCTATTGTATATAGATAAACAGCAAAATAGTCTACTGGTATTTTTGCTTTATGATGGGTAATTGCAAATTATTGTTGATCATAAGCCACAGCATTCTGGTGACTATTACAGTATATTGGTAGCCTACAAAGTAAATTTGGCCATTTTATTCCTTTTGTTCATTAAGCATTTTTTCTTTTATGATGTGAAATGGTTTATGTCATGCTTTAATTGATTCTTTGTGGATACTTTAGAACATTGGCCTAATTCACAATATGGTGGATTTTGCTTTGTATTTGAGACACATTGACATCTTGTTTTTTGGAGGATAGTCCTTTAGGAAATCATTGGGAATGATTATTATAGTATAATTAAAATGTCAAAGTATTTTTTTATTCTGGTCCTAATGAGGGAATCTACTAAGCAAGTCATTTGCAATTTTTTTTAACTTAAGCTTATTCCCTGTCCTTTTTGTATGTTGTGAGGCAGGTGATTTGCAAATGATTTATATGAAGTATATGAAGTTTTTCTTCTGCTTCAGTCTCAAGCTTGGGTTGCTAATTTTTTTGGTAAAGTTATTAAAACCATTGATTGTCAGATTATGAAATGAGTCTGTTCTAAAGAAAACTGCTTTCCTTTTTGTGTTGCCTTTTCATTAGAATAATCATATTTTAAATTAATTGACTTTTTTGTGACTTGGTAAATAATACATTCTATTCAAATTCAACCAAACTCACAGTGGTGCTATATGACTACTTAAAAGCACAAAGCTCATGCTCTTTAGACCACTGAATATATTTTAATTCTATGTTTGTAGCGCACAATGCAATTGTTCTTTGGTATACCTTCCTGCATCTGTTACATACATCACTTCAGCATGTTATCTACTTTCATTGCCCTGGTTTACATGGCAACTCCTCTTTGCCATCTTTGGTTTCAGTTGAATCCAGAAAAGAAGCTATAGTATTGCTGTACAGTAAGAATGACCTCGCTTCAAAAATAAAGTTATAGCAAAAAATAAGACAAGTAATCTTTTGAAAGCTGGAGCCAAATGTAAAAGTTACAGAAACAATTAACTTGGCTGTCTGAGATATTATCCTGTTTAAGTATTATTTTATTGTGTAAACAATTGGTAATCTTGCATGCTTTTTTACCATGTTTTTCATAATTCTATATTCTAAACCTCTAGTTCAGGTCTGACCAGAGCTGTAGCTCTCCAGGTGTTGTGAAACTACAACTCCCAGCATGCCATGATTCTTTGGTTCACAACACCCAGAGAGCCAAAGGTTGACTAGGTCTGCTCTGGTTCTGTGCTATTTGTTGTTCATTTCAACTTAGACCATTTTATTGTTGTGTAGTAGAAGTATGTAAGGGCTTGACAAGACCATCAATACCAATGATAATTTTATGGGGCACCAGTATATATTAAATGGATGGTATTTCAATTGGTACATTTGATCACTTATACAGTTTATTTGCACTAATGATGGTGCCTCTGAAATATTAACTATTTTGTCTGGTCATTGCTAACTAGTACACCTGTTCAGTAATCTATTTCTTTTGGTATACTTACAGCTATTTGTGATTTTATATTGTAGAGAAAATGAGGCTTTATGGAGAGAAATCTCAGATTTGCGGGCTAAACACTCTCAGCAGCAACAGGTTATCAGAAAAGTAAGCCATTATTTATTTTTTTGCCCAAAACTAATTTTTCATAAGTTGTGTGGTAATATAAATTGTGATTGTATCATAGAATAAATAACAGCATGGCATAGGCCACTTGTAGTGCACATTCCTTTCAAACTTAAACTTATAACTTATAAACTTAATGTACTACATCAAGAGCTACCTGTCATTGTTCCACCAAGGGCTTCCTATTGCCTTCACCCTCAATGGCCCCCTCTCCCTTCTTATTAGTATTAACTTTGATCCTGTAAAACCAAATACTATTTTTCCTGGCTATGTAGCTCTAAATGTTTAATGTTCGTACCATTTAAAGCCACGTGTGCTTAAAAAACCTTCAGTAATATTGGAATGTGGACTGCTCAGTCATTAGGTCCACCATAGCATTGTATCCACCAGATATTGCAAAGTGAAAACTGTGGGTTAAAGCAGGGGTCCTCAACCCTGTCCTCAAGGACTACTAACGGTCCATGTTTTGTAGGTCTCGCTGCATAACCTGTGGAGCTTTCAAAATGTAACTCAGTTTTTTTTTAAAACATGGACCGTTAGCGGTCCTTGAGGACAGGGTTGGGGACCCCTGGGTTAAAGTATCAGCAAGACTTTGAAGGGTCATTCCATGCCAAATCATCAGTTTCCAACCCGACCAACTCAGATTTTCTTGAAATTTGGTGTGATTGTAGACAACATAAAGTAACTTTTCATCGCAAGTCCCTGCTGCGATGGCTGTCATTACGAAGTAGGGACTGACGAAAGATGCTTTTCAGCTGTCTCGATTTTGAATGACAGCTATTTTAGAATTATTTTTTAGGATTGGGTGAGTATGCGATTCTCATGCGAGGGTGGTGACTTAGGGTTAGGGAGTGTGTTGGGGATAGAGTACTTACTTACTTTTCGGAGCACCATGTTCGTTGCTCCAGGGCTCAATTGCTATACCTCTTCGAGGCATAAGCAATCGATATCCCAGCCAGTTCAGAACTGGCTTGGAGCAAACGGCCCTATCGAAATAGAGCCGTTTGTAACTGGACCCACATTCATAGGTTTTATATGTAAAATTTTAGACCTCAGTGATGCACGGTGTTCAAACAGGGTTGAAAACTTGACAATAGAGTAAAGTTTAACTACATCAAATCAGAACTTGGCTTCTAATTGTGGTAGAACATTCATGTTGGTCTTGAAGCTAAGGGACCATAGCTTTCATTAAAAATAGTTTTATATTTAAATATTGAATTCTACATTTTCTTGATGTGACCTTGAATATCTAAAAATTGTTTTGTACATAAAGTGTGTTATGCAGTTAAATACCATCTCTCATTGGCATTAAGTTTCACATTGGGAAGTTTTTGGTAACAGGAGGAAAATAATTAAAATAAATTAGTACTGCAGCATAACCACCAACATAGCCCATTCCATTAGGTACAAAATACTCTTAAACTTCCAATTGTCACTCACTGGTTTTAATGAATTAACTGATACTTGTAAACCATTTTTCTCCAACACAGGTGGTTACCATAGTACTTATGGAAGCCCTGTAGCAGATTATTTTGTACCCGGTGGCATGGTGCATGTTGGGCCTTTGTGGCAGTTGAACCCTTCTTGCGCAAACCATATAATGGCAAGTTCAGCCTTGTCTTGTAGTGTATATCTCTGTGTTGTTCTTACTCTGGCTGCAGATTCTGCATTGAGAAATAGTAAAACAAGTGATATAATATTTTATTTTACTTCTGGTCTTAAAGGCTTCCCAAAAGTGTGACCTTGAAATGTAAAAGTCTATATTTTAATCAAACTTTAAGCTAATGGACCATAGTTTTCATAAAGACCAACCCCTGTGAAACTTTCATGCTGCTCACTTTGCGGAACTGTTATCTATATAAAATGTTACATTCGACATTCTGTTGGGAGCTTAGTGGCAAGAGTGTAAAGTAGAAAGGCTGACTGACTTGCAGTGGATACCATGGGCCAGATTTAGTGCTAGAATTTGATTGGTTGCTATGGGCATCATCTCTACTTTTCCTTTCCCGCAACTTAGTAAATATGTCTGTGTCCTGATGCTTTAAGTAATCCCTTATTTGTTAGGGGATTCTGTCCAGTGTTATCCTTTCTGATTTAATTTTCTTTTTCTCCAGTGTGACCCTTTTCAATTTGCAAGGGATATTTAAACATTTTTCTTTTAAGACTAAAAATAAATACAGTCAATGGCATTTAAATGTTCAGATGTAAAATGTTTTTTAAAATTTGCAGATTGTGCAGTTCATTGTGACCTTGGTGCAGAATAACAGATTAGTGAGTTTGAAGAGGAAACAGTAAGCGCTTGTTTTTAATGATTTATACAGAACTCTTTGGGATATAAACAAAGCAGAAACTTACCCTTTTTTGTTTCTTCTTTCCCTTCTGAAGGCCATTACTTTTGAATACGAAAAATAACCCCAAAGGCACCATTTTACAGACAATGGTAAAGGAAACTGTTGAAGACAGCTGCCATGTAAGTGTTCCTTGGGATCTTTATAATTCTCTATTATTGTGACTTTAAAAATATGGAATTAAGTTATTGGTGAGCATGCGAGGAACTATCTTGTTTTTTAATAAAGGCTTAGACCACCATAGTATACATAGTAATATGAACATTCTTTAATATGCATTCATCTTTTTACTCCAGCAAAAGGCTGTTTAATACAGAAGTCTACCATGTGACCTAAGGAAGACATTAATTGTTTTAGGTATATTTGGTCAGCGGAAAGGATTGGCTATGATTTACACCTGCAAATTACATAACTGCAAACATTGTCTGTGCTAAGCCTTCCTCTCCTTGTTGTCTTAAGCTGGCCATACACTAGAGCAATTATCAGCCCGATCACCCAATTATCGGGTGATGGGGCAAATCGCTCTGGTACGATTATTTGATCTTTCAGAATGTTTGACTTAAATAGGGAGAAACTCCTGATTTTTTTTAAGGGAGCTAATCAGCAAACTGAATGGCTCCCTATTCTTCAAATCTGCTGTATATCTATGTACAAAGCTGCTCTGACAGCTTTAAAGGTATACTTTAAAACTGTCAGAACAGCATAGTACATAGATATGCAGCAACTTCTATTGCAGGCAGTAGCACAGACCAGGATCAGCCGAAGCCGCGCTTCACACAGCGCGGATCCCTGTCTGTAATACTGCCTGCAATAGAAGTTGCTGCATATCTATGTACTATGCTGTGCTGAAAGCTTTAAAGTATACCTTAAAAACTGTCAGAGCAGCTTTGTACATAGATATAAAGCAGCAGCAACATAGAGAGCCCTAACAGAATATTAGGCATAGGCCTCATAGAATTAAATTCCTTATTTTCTCACTGGTAATTTTATCTGCTTTTCTTTTGAAAAAGTTAGATTAGCTGCAATATAGTGTCATCCAGCCAACTGAGAAGTAGGTTCAGGGCAGTGGATATGTGTGACTCCACCTCTAGCACTCTGCCTGCCTTTTTTTTTTTACTTTTTGCTTATGACCTTTTTGTAACCACCAGAGAAGTTTAATCTATTTACTTGGCAATTCCTCATGAACAACGCTGTTCATGTTCCTCTGTTAATACTTTACTGATTGGCTTATTTAGACTTTGATAAATTTAACAGGTTGCCAATTGTGTAACCTGTAAAATTCTTTTATTAATACTGACATAACTGATGTCTTGAAAAAAGATTTTATGAAAGACACCACTATATTTAGCGATTGTTATTGTTTGCAGGTTGCACATAGGGCAGAAGCAATAAAAAGAGGAGAGATTTCTGACGATATAGTAATATATGACATTACGGACAACTTGGAAGAGGAAGGAGAGAGAACTGTTAGCATGCCTGAAAATTCTGACAATATTTCTTCTGATGCATCAAAGTAAGTGATCAGTTTTTGTCATGATTTTTGTTAATTCATAGTTCTTTATAATTGTTAATATACAGGTCCTTCTTTTTTCCTTATCTTAACAGAATAATATAGAAGTGTTCTCGTTATTTACAATTCAATAGTTACGTGCTTTGCGGGAAAATGTATTTTTATCAGATATTCATCTACTATGATGTGTATGTGAATTACATTTCTCTTACTTTTAGCAAAGTTTTACAAATCCACCTTTACTTTTTTCAGTCCTTGCATGATCGTTGCAACTTGCACTGTATTGTTCCAAACACATTTGCAGCATGGTTGGAATAATAATCGTGGGAACATCATGTAGTGTCTCTCCAGCTTAAATAAAAATTAGATTGAGGTCCACTAGTTTTGTGATAACATAATTCAAGCATGTTTGTGCTATGTTTTAACTAGTGACCGGCTTTCGCCTGAGATTGTAATAGTCGAGGATGATAGCGATGATGAGGATGTCCCAGTTGTTCAAGACGATAGAACTGCAGAGGTGATTGGACCACTAAGCCCACTTTGTGAGGAAATTTCAAGCCCACTCATGTCTGGTACAGTGCAACTGAATAACCAGTCTTCACTTACCACAGAAGACCCTGTTACAATGATGGATTCCATTCTTAATGAGAGTGGGGTTATTTCTCAAAATATTAATCTTCTTGGAAAGTAAGTTTGTGTTCTATTTGTAACTAAGCAAGTTTAGAGGTTTCAGGGTGGTAGGAACTCACTATTATTCAAACAGGTATATCTTACTCTAACTAAAATGTGCCGTGACCTGAGCAGCTGACTTGTACAGCAGTTTTTTATCTGACTCACATGTAAGGTGGCTGCACTGACCAGCCTACAACATTTACTTCCAACTATATTTTTGTCATTGAATAGCCTCATTAGATCTACTTTAAAGTATATTTTACAAAGTTGTGTTGTGTAATTTGAGTTGAGAGACTTAGTTACTTTGTTATATATATTTTTTCTTCGTGCACCTCTGACACATGCATTTATTTTAATACAAATTTACGTGTTAATCTTTATTTCCATTTGTTTCCAGGGTTGAACTTCTGGATTATTTAGACAGCATTGATTGCACTTTAGAAGACTTCAAAGCATTACTGTCTGGACGTCAGTTTAGCATAGATCGAGATCTGCTGGTAGATGTATGAGTCCATTTATTTTCCCTTCAGTGTGTGTGTTTGTATATATGTATATGTGTGTGTGTGTGTGTGTGTGTGTAT
>WWET01001176.1:366945-388369 GCA_011038615.1 Limnodynastes dumerilii
TAGCTTAAAAGGATATATATATATATATATATATATATACACACACATATATACACATACACACACACACATTACCAGGTAGACAGATGTCCAAAGCAGTAATGGAATTACATGAACAAATACTAGGATATTTGGGAGAGAAGACCTAGAAACATCCACAGAAACATATAAACTGATGACAGTTGAGTCACATGACCAATCTAGAGTGCCATGTTGTTTTACAGACCCTAGACTGTATATATACAGCTATAGATGGATTTAGGATATCCTTATATTTATCAAAAGCTAAAGTTATGTTAAAAATACCACCCTTTTGTACTTTGATACACCCCTTTCTGCTACTAATTCCTCGCCCTACAAAAACAGTTCCCTGGAATCCTAACAGTTAATAAACTAGCAAAATTATGAAGGCCACTAAGCATCCTTTATAATAAAAGTATCTTGTTAAAATAAATACTCATGTAAGCTGTACATATGTAAAATATTTTTTTTCTCTTCTCTATTTTCCCTGATCTTTTAACCAATATGTTTATTTAAGAGAAAAAGTGGGTTCTGGCATTTAATAGTACTCTATCATTTTCCTAAAATAACTCTTTAAGATCACTTTTGCAGCGAAATCACAGGCAACAACAGAGTATAAATAAGCAATAATCTTTAGGCGTACCTGAATTTTAGGCAGAACAGACATCATAGAGGCTCCAACACACAGAAGCAAATTTACACTGATAAAAGCTTTGTTTTCAGTGCAGCCCTCAGGGTGAGTGTAATAAATGTAGAAGAGGACTACAGCCACCAGTGATAAGGCATAGTTAATACCAGTGGCTGAGAGCAAGGCTATGCAAAGAGAGACATATTAAGGAGTAAATATGTGAAATTAAAATAGAGGTACAAAATTTCATGAAATGATGCTACGGTAGTGTGACTCACCTGCATACCAACACCGAGAGTTTCCTTCCTCCATCTTTTCGACCCAGGACTCATTCCACGAGTGAGCAAAGTCAATCAGCAATACCAGTTGGATGAGGATGAAGCAGAAGGCACCACCCATGCCAACATAGAACCATACTGACAGTAGCAAGAAAAGAGGAACTTTGTCACACATGACAATGATCGGACAGATTGCAAGAAAACTAATGCATTGTTTCAGTTAAAATTCTACAGTAAAATCAGCAAAAGAATGTAATTTGTACTTTATTTACAACTATTCTTTGATTTTTATTTTTTTTTTGTCATAAGCACAAGAAACCCTCAAATTTATTACATGGGTGGAGATAGAGTTTTATACTAACCTACAAATGATAAACTGTGTATTCATATCACTGGTATGCAAGCTCACCTGTCGTGAATGGCCCTTCAGGGATAAAAAATGCACCAACAGTAATTCCAATGGCTGCTGCAAACTTAAAGAACCAGAAACTGCAGATAGAGATAAAAATATGTTTTGGGTATGCAGTTTAATTAGAAAATTGTATTAATAAATGGGTAAGAGAACCTGCCGCCGCAGACCGGTCACACCGGACAGGTGAGTATTATAGGGGAGTCTATAGGGAGTAGTCTATAGGGAGGGCTTAGGGTCAGGCAGCGGGTAGGGGAGTCTTGGGGTTAGGGTAATGGAAGGGTTAGGGTTACATTAATACTTATCTATCCTCACAATTACAAGGATAAAATAGTATAAGTAAAAATGCTGATCAAATATTAAGTGTGTATAGAATTGAAGACTATCATGTAAATAACTTTCTGCCTTTGATAACTTGGAAAACACACACAAGCCATAATGAAATATTATGAGAAGCCGGTTTTACTGCATCCTCACCCATTGTGAATGGCTGCCCGTGGATCCTGGCTACTCTTCACTTTGATCATAAGGAGGGAAAAGAGAAGAAAGAACATAGCCATTCCAAAGCACACACGGTACACAGCTTTGTACCCGACCAGCACATCGCAGTTAACATGAGCACTGACTCCAGGTATTGTTGATCCCATCCCACCATCACAAAAGCCTGGAATCTGTTAACAGAAATAAATTACTTGTTGCCAATAAGGCAAAAAACACAGAATTACAAAAATATATAGAGTTTTCTTCCTTTATAAACTTGTTGTAGTTTTCTGACCTTTTTGAGATGCTCCTCCATTCCTGGAATTAACATCACACATGCAACGCCAACCCCAAGCAGTAAAAAGAAGGCATATATAAGGCGAGTTACGGTGGAATTGTTCCCACTAGGGCAGCATCGGCACAACAAGCATGGTGCACTACCACAAAGGCAAGGGATCTAAAGAAGACATAACAAAAAAAATAAAAATCAATGCATGGAGATCGAAAAGTGCTAAAATGATAGCTATACTAATTTAAACTTTAAAGGCTTTTCATTTCACTTGAATCACATAATGAAAAGTACTATGTAAATGCACAAAGACAACAGCTTCATAAGTAACCAACATGAAAAAAAAAAAAAAAAAAAAAAGAGAAGCGCTTGGGAATTATAAAAACTTAAAAATTCGTATAAAATCAGAACAATAGTTATATAGGAGATATGATAGATTTCAACTGATTAGAATAATCAAAGAAATATATAGCACACCAAACATATAAAACAGCAAAGATGAGAAGTCTAACTGGACAATTAGTAGCGATAAAAGTTGTTTATGATGTATAAGCAAAAGCCACAAAAAATAATTTGGGGGGCACAGAGTGTTCCAATACAAGGTAAGTCACTAAATAAAAAAAATGTAACTAGTCTCGAGGGATGTCAATCTGGGGGTAGCATTGTTGCTCAACTATATTAAATTGCTGAAATAACACATCAATTTTTTGCAGCAGGACAAGAATATTTAAGATGCACATAAGGATAGTTTTGATTTCAGCATGTCATTTATTCTTAAGAAAAAATTTCTCGGGGTACGAGGTTTGCCTTATTTATGGACCATCTCAAAGAAGGTTACACCTGGGTTGGTCCAGACACACAATTAACCTGAACCAAACTTGAACCAAAGTCTTTGATGATGCACTGAAGGTTGAAGGACCAACATCTTTACAGATTACAAAAAAAATTAAAAAATTAACAGACAGTATGTTCTTCATAACCCTGTTTAATGCATTTGTGCATCACATAAAAAGAACTAATAGTTCATCTCTACTTACCTTAGATATTAAATTCAACCCATGCTTACCTGTGTCCCAAAGTTATTTTTAGGTGATGAAATACAAAATGATCACCTTGTAAAAAGTCTTCTTAAAAGTGGCATGTCTGCTGTAAAACCGGAGTTTTCATGGTTACCCTGATTTTTACAGTGGTGGCCACACAGTGCATAAAAGGTCAACATAAAGATAACAAGTGCTCAGTTCTTTTCTACCGACCAAATGGAGGTTTTTCAAGTAAAGACATATGAATTGTAAGAACAGCGTTCACTGCTATTAATTCTAGTTTCAACTTTGCTATTTAGCATGTCTAGTGTGCAAATACAACTCCAATTGTTCTATTCATCCGAGACCATACTTACTATTGTGATGTTATGATTTCATACAAAATTAGTTTATGATACTAACATTATTAGAATTGCCAAGCATTCCTTATATCTTGTTGTTGGTTATTGTTTTCCAGTCAGAGACAGGTGGCAGGCAATTTTTTGTGGCAATACGGACATGGGTACATGGTTCCATGGGTAACAATTTTAATTATTGTAACCTTAATAACATTCACTTGAATGTTTAAAATGACTCTTTCAAGTAATCAATGTTAAATGTGGTTGACAGGATCTGACAGTTTTCAGTTGGAGTGACCAAAACTGGATTGGATGCAGCTGGTTATGGCACGTAATGTTTTTAACGCTGCTGTCTAAACTCAAATTTAAATAAAAATACTTTTTACATCAAAAGCCCTCTTTATTTGGATACTGCAATGTTGGGCTGTCACTAGTTGCAACAGGAGATGTGAGTGTTTTCAGGTAAAAGAACAACAACAGTTGTGACTTCAAAGCTTCCACGCCTCGTGTGAAAAAGCTTAGTTCTCTCGACACAAGAAAAGAAAAAAAAACAGAGTGAGGAGCATCAATATCAAAAACATCTCTGCTAGGAGATCTCAGTTGGCACTAGGTATTGGACCACTGACAACAATAAAGTTTATCACTGAGTGGGACATAACATAGGAGTATTTGCCCTATTTGACTACTACAATACAGTTGTTTGGGAGAAGGGAGCACATAACCAATGCAACCAGCTGGCTTTGAGGAAACAGCGCAGTCTTTAGGGACACATGCAGTGTACTGATGCTACATTTTGTGGTTCTGTTGTTAAAATGGTTGGTATGGCTAGCTCTGGTGCCATATCTGGAAAGCCCCAAACCATATCCTAACTATTTCCTCATAACCAATCCATACATTACCTATAAATATCACTTGCTATAATAACACAGAGGTGCTTAGAAGGTGAGTATATATCCACAAATCATTGTAGGGAAGCACAGAATACTTAATGGGTGGTGAATTGACAAAAAAATGTCCATAAGAGCAAGCTGTCAGCTATTGCAGTAGCTTATTATACATTTTATAAAGGGGACTTTAATCTGGTTGAAAAAAAACACATCTATGAACCAATCTGGTTACCAATAGAGACTGCTTGCAATTTTGTTATTCTGTTTTGATTAAACTAGTATATTATTTTTTTTAAACACCACAAAACATATGTGGCCAATGGCCTCAAGTGCTTAACTTTAGTGATTAGTAGTTAAACATTTTACATATATACTGCCTGATGCAAAGCTTGATCGCAGGGAACAGCTTGTTACTGCTATTGCGCATGTATTGGTATGAACACGCTGACTGATGCCTGATTATAACTAAATGAGATGATAGAATTATAGGTCTCATTCTGTCTGGGTTCTATATAAACAGATGGTATGAGGAATGGCATTGCCACTCAATGGCCTTCAATACAGCAGGTGTGCTCACTGATGGCACAGTTAGGATCCCATAGCCTCTTGGGGGGCCGACTTCTTGCATCTTTTACAGGAAATATAGCCAAAGCTAAGTATATGATTATCGGTTTGCTTTATAAGGTTGCTAGATATATATTATATACTTATAAGATGGCTAGATATCATTTGTTAATTGACTAATGAGTAGTCTGTGTTACTGATTATCAGCTAATGTTGCGTACTGAGTAAAGTAGCACATGGAGACATGCTTTAAATGCTGGTGAAGCACGCCTGTGAGCCCATTAGATACCGCAGCCAGTTCGGACTGGCTGGGAGTGAACAGCCCTCTCAAAATAGGGCCATTCGCTACGGGGACCCACGCTCGTAGATACTGTACATATAATCAATGGAGAGTAGAATTTACAGTAAATATAATGTATTCAGATTATTCCAATGTTCAGATGGATATAATGATATTTCCATTACCATGCATTTATAATAAGAGCTTCAAAAAACGAATACATCAAATAATATTGGTATTCGTTTAATTGGTGATTTAAAATGAAAACATTTTCATTGTACTCGGATATGATTTACTAAACTATTTGTCACAAAGAAGATTCCATGTGACAGGCTCATTAGGATTAATTAGCAGTTCAAACAGCTAATCTACATACATATCTGTTATGCAAGCAAATAAACAAGTTTTAATTTTTTTGTTACCTTTGTCAGTATTACAGAGAACATTATGGGCAATCAGATACTCATAACATCATAAAAATAAATTGAATACATTTGCCAATATAACTTTATCAGTAAAGAACACAAGCATTAAATATGGTTGATTTCTTTAGTATTGCAAGCAGCACTATATAGGTAACAATAAATGACACAACAAATTTGCAAACAGCAAACAACCCAGACGACTTCGGTAGTGTTTAAATCCTTGCATTAGGAGCAAACAAGGTATTTTACACAGTAGCTTTGTTTTCATTGTCGCTGCTAATCTAACATTACATATTATTTTCTTTGTGCTGTAATACTCGTGTTTACAACCATTTGAATATACTAATCTACATATCTGTGGACGAACAATAATGGTAAACCTCACAGGGGAAAATGATGGTGTGGTCACATTATTACACATCATGGTGACATGGGAAATTGTTGGCTTTTTGTCTGTACACAACCCACCCATCATACACAGCCCCCACAGTAATTACCCAGCTTGCAGCAGAGCATAGGCCTAGGACTCCCCCCATGTCGGCCTCGGTGTCGTACAATAAAAATGGAGCCTTGCAGAAGTCACCCTGTTTACAAACTAGACAAGAGGTTTTGGGTGGCACCCCAGCTCAAGTCACTTCCGTCTCTGTTCCACGCCCATAACATCGGGGAAAATAGAGTTTACAATTGTTGGGCATAATTGCACCGGAGAGGCCATTTTACTAAATATTCCATTCTATTACAGCCGTAGGCAGCCAGCTCCTGTAATGTAGACAGGAGGAGAATGAAGCAGTTGGGTCTCTTGTGCTTTAGACTGCGAGTCACGTGGCTACTCCGCTGTGTTGTGATGTCCTCCTTGCTGTCATGTTATTTACGCATGTGTCAGGATTCTTCTAACCTTGTAGAAAGGCATCCATTATGCTGAGCGTTTGTAATGAGTGATTAGAAATTTTGGCTTTGGTGGGTTTTAAATTTCAAGGAACTGCTGTGTTACTTCAATGAAAGTAATATTGGTTACATTCTTGATTTATAGGATTTGAGTAATATTGATTTGATTATGTAAATTTGACCTTTCAGTTCATGTTACATTAATGTCCAGGGGCTTTTGTGTAAAAAATAAGTAAAAATAACATAACATTCCATTTATGGAATAAAATAACATTACTTCTATTTTGTGTGTTTGTTTTAAAGCTTGTCTTGGAAAGCAGCTGACAGGGGGTGCTGTCTCAGTGTGGCTATTTTGGAGACTTGGGCACCTCAGATGGGGATGAACTCTCAATTTAAAAATACATGATACATGACCCAAAGTTGGAACTCTGAAAGTTTTAGAGTTAGTTTCACAAAATTAGAGAAGCCTTGTAAGTGGCTGTTGGCTTATCATATATCTTTGCAAAAGTATGTAACTAATTCTCTGACTTTTTATTTTAAAGATAGAATGTTTTGTTGCTGGTTAATTGCAAGAGTGCTGGCGGTGTGTCTTTTACTTATATTACTTACTAATAATGTTAGGCTCTTTAGGTTTGGGCTGGGCTTGTTTTTAACTCATCGGTTGCTTGATTTGTATTTCAGATGTGGCAGGGTCCTTTCTGTGTGAAAGCAAAACACTGGTGGTAGCCAGCAAACTGGTGGTGGATCACTTGTTATGGCCTCAGTCATGCCACTGTTCAGTTTCTGTCACTTCACTCCTTAAGCCATTTCTGTAATCACACTTTAGTCCAGCACCATCTACATCTGCCCTCCTTTCCATGGGCTACCTTTAGATTCCATTATTTACTTTTTATGTTGACAAAATCTTTTGATTTGGTAGCTGAAAAACTCATGACCTCCCTAAACAGCCTGTCAGGAAACCAGGTTTTAGAGGCAAGTAACTAGTACTGTATAACAGGCCTTACCAATCTATGCAATAAACCATGAAAACTTATAAATATGTGTAAAACTAACATGATAATCCAAACTCCTAGGTAGGAATGTTGCTAATAAATACTATATATAAAAAAAAAACACCCAAGGCATATTTTATGCAATTACAGTAGTAATATACTGGTTCCTTCACCAGAGGGCAGAACAGGTCAGTTTAAGTCAAATGTATTTCTCTATTGTGATTAAAATCTTGGAAAATACCTGTGCTCTAGAAAAACAGTCATTGCAGTGATGGTCATATCATCAATATTGATACTGCAAATACTATAAGACCGTATTTCTGTTTGTTAGTTCTAAAAATATTAATTTATAACGTCGGCAGGGTTCCCAGGCAGACAGTGAAATGTTCAATATGGTACCACCTCATGAGTGCAATATAAACAGATCGATATACACATTATTTGCCTTTTCCTCTCCTGTGTCTTTCCTTGCTCTGTCCCTGCTGCTTTCTTCTGCCTGTCCGCTCTGTCCTGTTCCTACATTTCCTGCTCCCAGCTTTCCTTTGTTCCTCTGTCTGTTCTGTCTGCTCCCTTCACTCTGTCTCATCTACAGAGCTGTTTTGATCCCCAGCAGAGCCCAGTGCGAAATATAATTTCTGCTATGAATGATTTTAGCCATTTACTTCCATCCTCTTGTATGTGTCCATACCATCTACTTCTACCCCTTTTATGTGTGACCAGTCTCCATTTTTGCCTCCTTGTTTGTGTGCCCAGCTACCATTTGTGCCCCTTCTGTATCTCCAGCCTCAATTTGTGCCCTTTCTTTATCTCCAGCTTCAATTTATGCCCCTTTTGTATCTACAGCCTCAATCTGTGCCCCTTCTGTGTGTCCAACCTCGATTTCTGGCCACTTTATGTGCCCAGCCTCCATTTCTGACCCTTCTTTGTGTCTAGTCTCCATTCTGCCCAACCTCCATTTGTGCGCCTTAGTTTTTTTTTTTCCTTTTAAAACCTATTCAAAACTGACTTACCCTTCCAGCCATCTACTTGAGGTTCTTCAAGAGCCAGCATGCTCTGAAAGCCAAGGGCATGCTGGCATTTGAAGTACTACAAGCACAAGCATGCCAAAGCTTTTAATGGAAGCCTGGTCTTGATGAAACCTATAGTAGAGGGGGGGATTTTTTAATTTAATATTTCTAAGGGGGGAGGGTTTTTCAATTATTATTTTTTTTTGCTAGGCATCTGTGACTAAATTGCACATTATAGGTCGCAAATACTATAATACATCTCCCAATTTGCGCAGAGTCTGTTTACTGCACGAGGTGGGAGATTTTAATTGAATTGGTTAGAATTTTGGACAGTCCAGCATTTCAGTGTTTTCTTCCAACAGCAGGATGTGTTATAGTCAAAAGTGGGAGGGGTCTAGTTTTTCAATATACAGCAAAGAGGTGATACTAGGCGACTGCGATATGCAGACTTCTAACCTGTCACCATAATAATAAAATCAATGTAAACTGTATTGTACAATTAGTGTCAATGGGCCTGAAACCAGACCTACGCTGGTGTGCGTAGCGTATTATTGCCGAACGTACCACCGATGCATGGCAATAGGCACTCCCCTTGCTCGTTTAGCATCCATACGCTCGGCAAACCCTACCCTAACTTTTGTGTTAATTTCCGCGGCTGTCTGTACGTTCATTGCATATAAACGACGCTTAGCTACCCCCGCCTACATTCCTTCACTCCAGCGTCCGTACTAACTTCGTACTATAAACACGCCCCGTCGTGTTTATAAAAAACGCAAACAATACGGACGCCAGAATCGCCGCTACGAAAAATGTCTTTGGTACGACCGGAAGTTGTCACTATGCGCATGCGCAGTGCATTTTTACTGCCGTTTTTACGCTTACGATCATGGATCAGGCCCCATGTCACTGGATTGTAATCTACATATTTAAGGTGTTAGCTCCCGCACTGGTTTTTTGTTTCAGCCTTTTGTAGTTTGACGCTTCTTCCCTACTTCCACTTTTATGCAGAGGGACGACATTTGCTATTTTCCAGTCCTCTGGAATTACGCCAGTTATTAGTGACTGATTGAATAATTCAGTTAATGGTTTTGCCAGCACCCCTCTAAGCTCTTTTAGTATTCTCGGATGTATCCCATCTGGTCCCATTGATTTATCCACTTTCAATTTTGAAAGTTCTTTTCATACCTGTTCCTCAGTAAAAGTAGTAGTAATTGCTCCCACTGTATTAATAGTCTTCCCATTCAAAAGTGGACCCTTCCCCTCTCTTTCTTTTGTGAATATTGAACAGAAATACTTGTTAAGATGATCTGCCATTGCCCTTTCACTCTCAATAAGAATTCCACTTTCCGTTTTGAGCCTTACGATACCCTCCTTTGTTTTTCGCCTTTCATTTATATACCTAAAAAAGCTTTTGTCCCCTTTTTGTACCAAGTGGGCCAGTTTTTCTTCAGTTTGTGCCTTTGCTGCTCTGATAACCTTTTTAGCCTCCTTCTGCTTTGTAAAATACACCTCCCTGTCATCATTACTCTGAGATTGCTTATAATTCCGACAGGCCATCTTTTTTGCTTTCACTGTAGTTGCTATCTCTTTTGTAAACCACATTGGCTTTCTTTTTCTGGGGTTTTTTCTAACCATTCTTATACAAAGGTCTGTTGCTGTTAATAATGCATTTTTTAAATTTCCCCACTGCTCCTGTACTCCTTTTATGTGCCTCCACTCTGCCAAAGAATCACTTGCACATTTCCCCATTTCTACAAAATCTGCCTTCCTAAATTAGTGTCAATGGGCCTGAAACCAGACCTACGCTGGTGTGCGTAGCGTATTATTGCCGAACGTACCACCGATGCATGGCAATAGGCACTCCCCTTGCTCGTTTAGCATCCATACGCTCGGCAAACCCTACCCTAACTTTTGTGTTAATTACCGCGCCCGTCCGTACGTTCATTGTGTATCAACAAAGCTTAGCACGCCCATACTGTACAATTTAAATGGCTCCCCACGCCTATATTCCTTAACTCCAGCATCCATATGAACTTCATAATATAAATACGCCCCTTCGTTGGTAAAAACGCAAAGTATACGGACGCCCGAATCGCCGCTACAAAAATCAGTGTTATACTACCGGAAGTTGTCACCAGGCGCATGCGCGGTGCGTTTTTTCTGCCGATTTTACGCTTACTATCAGCGTTAGCTCGCAAGCGTGCGTTGTTCTGGATCAGGCCCAATGGGCTGGATCCAGACCTAGTTGATTGCAGGAGAGTCATATTTTATCTGTTGCAAACAGTATTAGAGTTGAGAGGTGATGTTTCCTATCCCAAGTCTAAATAACAGTGTGATAGTAAAGCTGGTCAGTATCTGTGTGCAGTAAGCAATTCAAAGGTATATCCTCGTATGCAAAAAATACAATTAACTTGACTCCCCCTGAAATCAGCATAGTTTAGCCCAGGAGTAACTAAGTTCAAGCACTTAACTAAGTCTGGATCCAGCCCAATGAATATAAATAACTTGGTGCCTTAAAAATATCAACAATATAATGCTCTGTAGAAAATTTTGTGTGAATTAATCAGTAGTAGTCAATACTAAAAACAATCCATATATATGATAGTAAAAGTGAATGGCTCATAGTTTGTTTTATCCTAACTGTTATGTCAGGTGGGCTGGTTTCCAAGTTATGCTTTTACTATAAGCATCATAATGAACCTAATTTATGAAAAGATGTCCATGCAGAAACATAATAGATAATGAGCACCTCTGTCATAGACTTTGGTATCTGATTGAAGAATTAAGGTATTGCTCATTGGCTGAGGATATGAGGAGAGGCCACCTGGTCTGTAGATAAGGAGTGGGTGGCTTTAGAAAGTAGCACAAGTCAAAGTGGTTGAAATTGGGACTGCAAAGGAACTCAAGTAAGGGCCAGACACAAGAGTAGCAGTCCAGAATAGAGAAGGCTGTGGAGCTGGAGAGCAGTAGTATTAAATTAAACAGGTAACACTGCAGTTATGATAAGCCGTGCAGTCTGAACAGTTGTATTAACTGGAACAGGTGATGCTGTAGTGGTAAGCTGTATGGTTTGAGCAGCAGTATCATCTGGAGGAGGTAACGCTGTGGTGATAGTAAGCTGCATAGTCTGAGCAGCAGTATTAGCTGGAAAAGGTGATGCCATACAGGCTGAGCAGCGAGGGTTAAGCTAAGAAGATTGATGAGCTGCAGTTATGAAAGGGTTAATCTGGAAGCCACCTTGATTGCTTGATGAGCTCTAGTGGCTAAACTAAAGCAGTCTGAACAGTGAGGGTTAACCTGGAAGCTTGTTGATCTACTCATCAGCAATGCTGGCACAGGAGACCTTGTTTCCCCAAGGAACATATGCTAGAGTACCTATTGTACTGGCACAGGTGAGACTGTGCCAGAGATTTAAATAGGGTGCACTCTGTGGTCATAGGCTGATCAGAACATGTGACAGGACTAAGCTCTCCAATATGGCCGCATCCATAAATCGCATTGATGCTTGTGTTACTGAACAATGATATAGGTAACACACTAGTGTTATGCAGTGTGCTGGTTATTTTAGCTTCCTGTCTATGCTGTAGCTGTACATTGACCTGCCTCTTCCTGCTGTGTTTTCTGCTGTTTGTTCCATTCTGTGTCCTTTCTGTGTCTCAGGGTTTATTATCTCACGGCAGTTATCTTGTCTGTGTCTCAGGATTTACCTTCTCCCTGTCTTGTATTGTACTCTCTTTACAGAGCTCTGAGTGTGTTTCTCCTATCCTCCTAACTTTCTATGGGCTCCATTTACAAAACGGTGATGCCTTGCCTTCACCTGAAAATGGTCTTTATCTCCTGAAAACAAAGGTATCACCATTTGCAATGCAATGATCGCCATGGAAACCATGGCCTGCTCTAATGAATGCGGGCCGACTGATCACTGTATGTACAAAGTATTGGTGCAAATTTTAACAGTTCACACCAATACTATATTCTCCCTATTTACCCCCCTTAATAGCTGTTATTAGGGGGAGGAAACGGGGGGCATGTATGGGGAGACAATCGGAATACATAGAAATACTGTAAGTAAAAAAAAAATAGCAAAAAATATACATGAACTAGTTTTAATTAATTTTTATCTAATAAACATATTTCATTAAAAAAAACAATAAAATAGAGAACAAAGCTTTTTAAACTTACCTGACTGGGCGCACGTCTGTCTCTAATCCCAGCGCATGCGCAGTGATTTTCCCTTTTGGGACTTGAAATTTAACAAGTCCCAAAAGGCAGCTACTGGGCATGTGCCGGGACTCCAGAGCCGAACGATGTCAGCGAAAGGCTTTCTGATCATTGTGGGACCTCACCGGAGGGGTAAGTATTTGTAAATACTTCCCGCGGTCCTGCGAAGCACAGCGAGCCTGGTTGCTATCATTAGCGCTCAATGAGCTAATGATAGTAAATAGAGCCCAATATGTCCACTTTTCCTTTACCGCAGCTTAGTAAATCTGTTCCCTGGTCTCTTCGCCAATGTGTTTCAACAAATCTTCGTTTGACCACCTTGAAAAAGACAAATATATTGTTACCATTGAACTAAGCCACAGCGTTGAAAATCTAAAATGTTACATACAGAAAAGTTAATGGAAAGATAGGGACACAGGAGTTTTAATGCTTCTGATTAGAGTCATTCTTCTGGATTACGTAGCTGTGTTCCAAACAGTTGATCACCATATTTTCCTGCATGTTCACTTCACTGACCTTAATCAATATTCTTTGTAACATCTCATGGAGCCAACAATTAACTGCATGCAGCATAGTCAACTTTCACATACCTTTGGCATGCGTTTGTAAGGTCAAATGCAATGGTCTGGTATAAACTGCGAAGTGTCATCTGTCAGCGTCATCCTGGACTTAAAAATGCTTTGGAGCTAGTGCAAATAATTATATATTGCAATCTGTGAGCACTTACATCTGTTTTAAGGTCTGGATTGAACTAATTTTAGCTTTGCTGTCCATTAACTACATTTAGCTACATCTCTCCATGGAACGCCTCTATAAACAGAGGCAGTCACAGCAGTGACTTGTGTTTGTGTCTGTCCAGGCTCTAGTGCTGATGTTGCTGTACCTCCTTCTGTGTGTGTGTAAAGGTATTAGACTAATATCCTTAATTGTGGGTACTCCAATCATTTACAATATTGCATTAGAACTAGGTGATGTACCCCAGTATGCTACAACGTCATTATTTTCCCATCTACTGCTGGTTTTAACACATACCTTCTTTAAATGTAATGCATTCTGCGGAATGAAAGTTCTATTTTTGAAATACGGACAGCCAAAAGCTCATTTTTGGCTGCCCCATATATTGAAAATATTAGTAACTACAAACTTTTACTTATGAATGTGTAAATATGCTGTCAGGATATAGTTAAATATCTTGGCCCAGATCCAGACCCACGTACGCTAGCCGCTGATGTAAATTAGTATTTACTGCACATGCGTGCGGCAGATGTTACACCATGTAACTCTGAATGTACGTACCAGCAGTGTAACTACGAACAAAGTGGCAGTTTCATCCATACGACACCCATAGTAACATTTGGTAAGTGGATGGAGGCATTTAAATCCTACAGTATGGGCCGGGTTAGGCAGTTATGTACGTGAATCCATTACGTATGTCAGTACTTACGCTGTGAAAAGTTAAGGTAGGGTTTGGGAAGCGTAAAACGGACAAACTACGTACGAGCGAGGGAAGTGCGTAGAAAATATGCTAGCGTAAATACAGTACGCAATTAAACGTAACAAGCACTTTGGTCCGGATCTACCCCCTTGTGCATAAATTAATATCTGAATAAGGAGTGACCTTATGAAGGTAGTGAGGCAGAATAGGTTATGGCTCCTATCAGGTTATGGCCCCTGTCGTAAATGGATCATGATATTGGGGGGGAGGGTGAGTCGTACAAGCCAGATCTAGGAGGAAGAGTTTGTCCAGAAATAGACCTGTCACTCTTCACAAAGGTGGAGGCTGTTTGCCTTTAAAAAGTGTAGCTCAGATACATATTTTTGTTCACTTCATTTGTAAACCGCTGCCACAGACCCGTCGTACCACTGCAGGCCCACTGTCTCATGGGAGAGTTACATTGAACACCTACCTACAAATTTAAAACAAAATATCTATAATGGTTTTTATCAAACGTCATGGTACTTATTGAGGGAAGCTTCTAATGATCTTCCTATATCACTATAACTTGATGAGCTTCCTACTGAATAACTCTGCATTTTGAGCCTTATAATTTTTTTTATTTTTAAAATAAGGTGTAAGAGGGCTTAGCTACTGGGGGGAGAGGAGAGAAATAGAACACTTGTTAAAACCAAGATGGTCATACTTAAGGATCATATTGTGTGTGCATTAATGCAAATTGCATAAATCACTACTAATTCTATATGGTATTAAGATTAAAATAATCCCTGCTTATGTTTGTATATCCTATTGTAATCAGAGGTATGTTTAAAACCACAATGTATATTCTACATTGTGATGCATGAATATATTGTATGTATTCTGTTAAGTTCCAATAAAAGCAAAATAAAAAAAATAAAAAAGGTGAGTATTACAGGGGAGTCTATGGGGAGTTTTTGGTTCAGGCTGTGGGAAGGGGAGTCTTAGGGTCAGGCTGCAGGGAAGGGAGTCTTGGGGTCAGGCTGCGGGGAAGGGAGTCTTATACCGCTTTCACGTCACCACCAGGGTGCAGGGTGATTGGCAGGGAAAAAAAATTTGCTTAAAAACACTTAAAACGTTGCAGGGAAGCCCTGGAAAATTCCTGGTCCTGGGTCTGTAAGGCCTGTGATGTTACAAACAGGACTACACCTGGCTCAGGCTGCAATATTAATGCATAAAACAACATAATAGCAAGAAATGGCTACATAATGAAACATAAAATAAAAAACAACCTAAAAGCACGCAACCATAGCATGTACCCATAAATGATTCCAAACAGCAGTATATACAATGTAATGTCCATTATAAGTTCATTAATACGCTGCTGTTGCACGGTGATTGTCTTGTTTGCTGTTCTTTGTGCCTATGTAAGATGATATTACTCTTACTCTTACCCACCCTGTCTGGCGGTTACCACCCAATCCTGTTATAATGATTATTAAAATTGTAAAGCGCTACGCAAACTAGTGGCGCTATATAAAAACCTATTTATTTTGGAATAAAGGCCTTTAGAAAAATGTAAGTCTCCCCACTACAGCTGTCTGTATTTAGATAATATACTGTGTAGTGGAAAAATGTCATTTCTAATGTCATAGAAAGTTAGACGGGTTTAATAGATATTGTATAGAGTAGACCTACAATGACCACTGATTGCAAATTACTTTGACTATGATGCTCTGTAAACTTCAGATTTGGAAACTGTTTTCCACTGATTTTCTTTTACTACACTATATGATGTTTCTTATCTTTCTGACCTTGTTATGGCTCACTGAAGTCTTAAACTGGGTACACAGCTATGCAATTATCAGGCTTATCCCACAATTTCAGACAATTCCACATCATTTGGAGAAATATCTTATTAATGTTTACGCTCCCACAATCTGGAATTTTGCTGATAAAAAAGGTTAAATGGGATAATTAGTTTTTTTAACATCCCAAAAATCACGATCGCTGATGCTTGATGTCGGACAAATGTGTGTATGCAGGAAAGACCGTCTGTCCAATATTACTGCCAGTCTATTGTGCAGCATAGGCAGATATCTGTAATGTATGTATGGAAACACAATTATTTTAGCAGAAGGTTAGGAGAGGTGATCATCTCATATCTGCTGGTAAATTGGTAAAGAGTGTTTACATGAATGGGCATCCTCATTGGGACATGATAATGTCAGTGAAATTGTAAGAACCACTGCATCTCAAGTAGGTTTGCAAAGGAGTGTACCCAGAATTAGAGAGACAGGTCTACAGTAATCTTGGAAGGCAAGCAATGAATGGGCTCTGGTATTTTTAGAATTAACCACCAGCAGTAAGATTACTTGATTTAAGTATGTGTCTGAAACATCACTTATAAAATAAAGTTAAGTTGAGACAATATTGTATTAATGGATTTATTAATGTATTATTTTATGAATATCAGATTAAATATTTCCTATTCACTGTAAAAATCTGAGACCCCTACTATTTGTTCTTGAAACCTTAAGGAACATATCACCCAAAGGGTAAGCATTACAAAGATCGGATTGTTAATATCCATCTACTTGAAGTGAGTGGGGCTCAAAATTGCTAAAGTTCTGATTCAGTTGACATACATATGCCTAGTGTTCTGTGAAGATCTTTGTACATGGAACGCATATGAAAATCATAAATTATTTTGCATTTTGCAAGTTATCTAGATTAGTGTTGTAGACTATTGGAGCCATTCCTTGCTGTTTAGAGGAGGGTATAGCAATAGCAATAGCAAATGACTTATTTATATTGTAAATACTAGCATGCATTTTGCATTTTCTAATTGTGCTTAGCAGACCATCAAACATTTATGTGTACTTTATACAATATAAATGATGTCTTCAAATACTCAATAATGGACCTTTAATAAAAGTAGTGCATTTTTCTCATATTTAATTTAAGTCATAAAATTTAATGGAAGGCTAAACTGAGTATTATATTAGAATGGAGTGGTTCTAATGTGGCTGGAAATTGGCATTTCATATTTTGCACCTACTGAAATTTTTTTTATCCTCCTGTAAAGCTTGGTTCACTTCTCATCCTTAAAGTATGCATTACAGATAATCGACGATGCCTCTCACTATATATATGCTTGCTGATACATTGGTATCATTGGCCCTTTCTCCTCTTCATAACAGCATCAGATGAAACTGGTGATATCTGTGTTTCAGTCTTTTTGCATGTATGTGAAAAATCACTGAAAAAGAAAGTGAAGATAGGGCCAAAGGATTACTAGAAAAAAAATCAGAGAAAGTAATAGGAAGAATAAGAAAGTGAAAGAAGGGCAGTTGTAAGGAGGGAACAGCGGGGATTAGGCTAACAGAACAGTGTGGGTAGAAGTGTATATTGATTTGTTGTTTGTTGTTGGGGGAGACAGGTAAAGAGAGAGCAATGGGGAAAGGGGGTATCGAGAGGACAGTGAGAAGAGATAAAGAGGACTGTGGGTAGAGGGAACAGTGGGGGAAAGGATTTAGAAAGATCAGTGGGGAGAGGGAAATTGTGGATAGATCAAACAGTGGGAGAGAAGGGTATAAAGGGAACAGTGTGGGGAGAGAGCTGTAAAGAATATGAGTGGAGAGAGTATGGGGGAGATAATGTGGGTTAAATACTAAAAGGGAGGTTTCAATAGTAAAAAGAGGAGGGATTCAAATTGCTCACAAAATCACCCCCTCCAAACAAAATTCTAGACCTGCTCCTGCTGGATACATTGGTTCAAAACCAAGCTTATTCATCTATTAACTAAAGTTATATATTTTGTTATATATTTTGTCTAAGCCCTAAGTTTTGCCACAATCAAATTGTTTAAGAAGCCTTGTAGATAGGCCAGCAAATTTGTAGCATATCATATTTTTGTTACAATCTGTTCCAAACTATTTCTATTTGTATTACACTATTCTTTTAGGTTGGTAAAATGATTTACAAAAAAGCATACTCATTATGAGTTGCCCAAAATGGACAGTGTAAAACAAATTAAGTTTGTACACATTTAACTATATGACATGAGACAGAATCCTGACCTAATAACGTCAAGTCACTTACGCATGCAAGGTGCGTAAGTGGCCTGACTTCACTTGAGGGTGCATGCGCCCTCCAGATGTTATGCTAGGGTTACTATAGTAACCCTAGCATATAAACAATCGGACAGAACTTTGTTCCGTCCGAGCCCATTTCAGTGGAAATGGGCTGTGCTTCCCCTTCGCGGGTGGGGGAAGCGTGCAAATTGTACAGTGCAGGAGGGGGCTCCCACACTGCTACGGATCAGCGGTCGTATGGACCGCTGATCTGCACGATAGAGATAATGCAGGCTTATGGCACGAAAGAGGGGTGTGACAGGGGGCGTGCACTCCCCTCTCACTCGCGGAGGTACAGACCCCCGCACGTACGGAAAAAGTACGGTCTGGATCCGGTCCATTGATATTTGTATACTAATGTTTTGATTTAATATTCACTTTGTTTTATTATAAATTGGCAGTTTATATAGCATATTCAGTGTTATTTCTGTTTATATCAATTCTCTTTTTTTTATTTTATTTAGTTAAAAAAAGAAATGCATAGAAATGTATTTCAATACCTTTCTGCCTTTTTCACATAAACATCCAATTATAGATAAATCTCTTGATCTGGTATTAGTTCCATCTCTCTGTTAATTCACTCCTCAGAGTTTTATGTAGTTACAACAAATCCGATAACCTCCTGTTTCTTGTAGACAGTATTTTTAGCATGGATTAAAGAGGTTATATGTTCAATCTCATGGAGAAAAAAGGAACTCTTTTTTTTATTTAATCCGATGTTGGCAGCACATATTCAGAGACCATAGACAAAACCTTGTTAATGATTTCTGATCTAAAGCTGCCCACACACTAGAGCGATTATCGTCACAGCATGAAGTTCTCGATAATTGTACCAATTTTCCCTCTAGTGAGAGGTAACGATATCGGTGCCATACACTATGCGATTATCTGGGCGAGAGAAAAAAAAAGGCCTTTTTTTTCCAGTACTTTTCTCGGTTCGGTTCCATAAAGTAAATTTGTGGAAAAATATGTTCTTTTAATCCATAATTATATCATGACAATTGCAAGTACAGGTCTGCTGAATGCGTATCAGGTGTAAAAAAAAAGGAAGGACGTTGTGTACATCTACATAGACACACCCTACAGGGGTGTGGAAAGAACATCAAAAATCGTTTGAAATCTTGTACGATTATCTGAAATGCCCACACACTGCACTATTTTGTTAATGATAAAAGATAATCATTAAGGAATCACTATTTTGCTAACGATAAATGATAATCATTCAGGAATTCCAAAAGTTGCGATTATCTGCTGGCAGCCCGATAATCGCTCTAGTGTGTGGCCAGCTTAAGACCGCTAAACATTTACTGTACTGTCTTTTTCTGTCTATTAGCTCAAATTAAATAGAATATATGCAATGTGAATATGGTTTCATAAATATTTTCGTTAAGTTGTCAAGATGCTTTTTTTAACAAAGTAAAATTTAACTTGAACATTATTTATATATTGGTTTAGAATAGAATGAGGATTCATTTAAAAAATATATTGATATTTTATTGTAATACATTAAGATAACCCAAGACCCCATAGGGCTGCAGGTGCATAAACTGCAGGCCTGGGCCTACTCAGGATTCAGCAGGGAAGCATACAGTTAAGGTGGTAGGTGGGTGGGTAGGAAGGGGTGGGGGTGGTTCAGTGGTATTAGGCAAGCAGTTGGGATTGGGTGGGAATAGGTGGGCGGGGGGTGTATATAATGGGATCCAGGCAGGAAGTTGGGCATTGCAGGAGAAGAATTTTTTGAACTGTATCGTGGCGTCCCCGGTTTGCTGAGTATCTTTTCTTGCTTTCTTTGTAAATTGCTTTCTTTGTAAATTGCCCGATTTAGTCCCCTCTCTCTGCCTGCTTTAGTGTGCCTTGGTCTCCCCGGTCGGTGCAGCGCGCGGACCCCGCTCCTCCCTCCTCCCATCTGAATACCTGTGGGATCCTCATGGCTGCCCGCGGCTCCGACGCCGGTTCTGAAGCCCATGTGCGCTCTCCTCCGGCTCCCCGCCCGTCCAGGAATAGAGCGGCGCCTCAGCGGTACCGCGAGGACGGCGGGGAGGAATGGCGGCCGCGGACTTCCGGTTCTCGCCGGAAGTCGCGACGCGAGGCGCACGAGGCGGAGGGTGCGCGCATGGAGGGCCAGGGCAGCGCTGTTGTGGAGAGAGGTCAGGTCACACTGGCCACCAATGTGTCGCTGCAAGGGGAGGAGGGCGGCCAGTCTGGGAATCTGGGGCCTGGGACTCAGGCTGTGGAGGGGTCTCCAGGTCCCTCCAGCGCTAGGCAGGGCAGAGATCCAGGTAAGCGCCAGCGGGGGTCCCAGGGCAAGCATAGGCTAGAGCAGGGGGGGGAGAGGGGGGAGGTGGATAGAGGGTCTAGTGTTTCCCTTTTTTCTGGGGAGGAGGTTAGATCCAGGGGGTCCACCTGCCCTTCTTCTGCTTCTGCCCTACACAGGGCTAGATCTAAATCATGCAGCCACTCCTGCTGCTCTGGCCGCAGCTCCCGCAAGTCGGCCAAGGGGGGTCCCCCTCCCCAGGGTCCTTGGGTGTTCCCGGGTTTCTCTGCGCAGGGCTGGTCTCAGGGGGGCGCTGCCGGGGCGGCTTCATTTCCTTTTGCCATCGTGCCTTTAATTCCTTCTCAGCCCGGCACATCCGCCTCCTTTATGGGGACGGGTGCTCCGGGTCCAGCCCCGCTCGCCCTTCCGTCTTCTGCCCCTGCGCTGCAGACATCCGATGAGGTTAACATGTGTTTTGTTGTAACGGATGACAGGGCATGCTGGCACTTGTGGTTCTCCAAGCGCTAGCATGCCCTGCCATCCTTAGGCATTCTGATGATTGTAGCACTACAAGCATCTGCATGCCCTGCCGCGTTAAAGCCACTAAAACCGGGGAAATTAATTGGAGATGTGAAAGGCTCTGACCCGGTAATTAAAAGGTGTCTTTTGTTTTTTAACCCGGTATTTCTTCTCCCGGGTTTTTAGACCTGGGTTTTTCACATTTGGTGATGTGAAAGGGGTATTAGTAAGATACCAGGGGCCATATTTAGTAAGCTGCGGGTTTGGAAAAGTGGATATTTTGCCCATAGCAACCAATCAGATTCTAGCTCTTACTTTCTTATTACATACTAGAGAATGTCAGCTAGAATCGGATTG
>WWET01001176.1:409637-425955 GCA_011038615.1 Limnodynastes dumerilii
AATACAGCACATCAGAATACAGAACATCAGAATTACAGAACATCAGAATTACAGAACCATCAGAATACAGGACATCAGAATACAGGACATCAGAATACAGGACATCAGAATACAACACATCAGAATACTGCACATCACAATACAGCACATCAGAATACAGAACATCAGAATACAGTACATCAGAATACAGCACATCAGAATACAGCACATCAGAATACAGCACATCAGAATACAGCACATCAGAATACAGCACATCAGAATACAGGACATCAGAATACAGGACATCAGAATACAGCACATCAGAATACAGGACATCAGAATACAGGACATCAGAATACAGCACATCAGAATACAGGACATCAGAATACAGCACATCAGAATACAGCACATCAGAATACAGGACATCAGAATACAGGACATCAGAATACAGGACATCAGAATACAGAACATCAGAATACAGCACATCAGAATACAGCACATCAGAATACAGCACATCAGAATACAGGGCATCAGAATACAGGACATCAGAATACAGAACATCAGAATACAGCACATCAGAATACAGGACATCAGAATACAGGACATCAGAATACAGGACATCAGAATACAGAACATCAGAATACAGCACATCAGAATACAGGGCATCAGAATACAATACAATCAGGATGTAATCTCGTACATTAGGATATCTTTATGACAGGGCAGCTCATCCCCTCCACTCGCCAAAACTAAGTAGAGTGGACGGGGGGCCATTTATATTGTACATTATGGGCTGTCTTTATGAATGTCATGCCAATCAGCAGTTGTATGGACCACTGATCCACATGGGAGACTTCGGGTAGCCTTATGGCAGGGTAATGCTGCCATGTCTGGCGCTGGAGGGGAGTGACATTAGAGTGCGCTTCCCTCTTGCCTATCAGACCTCTATAATTTTGAGTTGAGCTACAAATCAACACCTCTCAGCTTATTCTGTCTGCACATTTCAACTTTTCTCCTGTGAAGTTCATCGTGGTTTTTCCATGTTTTTTGGGGGAACACTTTTTTATTTAGAATGTAACACTTATAAACCTAGATGACTGCTCAGTCCTGCTACCAATGTCACCATCTTCCAAACTCCATCCATCAGTGGAAGGAAAAGTGAAATAATTTCATTATGTTTTATATGCACATCGCACAGGTGTTACAAAGAAAAATGTCCTAATATATGTATATTATATAACACGTAACTCACCTGGGGGATTAACAGACAGTCTGACGGGGAGACTTCGCGGTCCATATCTCGAGCACTGATAAGTCCCGCTGTTATCCTGTTGTAGGTTTGTAATTGTCAGTTGCTGATCATTTCCCTGTATCCTGTCATTGTTTTGGTACCAGTAGTAGTTGTCTCTGTAGTTGTATCCCACATTACAGGACAGAGTCACTGACTCACCTTCTATCACGTTTTCCCAGTTAGGAGATATTGTTACAGTGGGTTTGGCTGCAACAAAAAATACAGTAGGCTTAGTTACTGCTACAAAACAATTTATAAAGAACACTTCATAGAGGGATAGGAGGGAGGGATGGGATAAACTCTGTATTTACAATATAAATCAGATAGAAAATACAGAAAATGTCACGTAGGAAGCGATGGGTCTGATCTGGACTGAAACATGATAATCAGTGACTGGAGCCAGGGCCACATCCAGACCTGCGAATATCACCTCACTGACACACGCTCAACTGGGGTGTTATGAGGGCAGGGCACATGCACCCTCCAGATGTTATGTGCGTTTTATGCACGTAACTTCTATCACTTATAACTTAGTTACATATAATAGGTATTCCAAAGAAAGGGGCTGTTTTCCCCCCCACCCGCAAAAGTGGGCGGGTGAAGCATTAAAAATGTACAGTTGGGGAGTGTTAAGGTATTTATGAGCGGATCAGCGGTTGGACCACGGTTGCCGAGTATTGTAAGCCATAGATTACTGCTAGGGGGAGGGGTTTAATGACGCAATTTATGCAAATTGTGCCATTCAGCCCCGCCTCCTATCAATCACTTGCGTGATCCGTGCTGTTAAAGGGGATGGGCGGGGCTTGATGGCATCAACAAATCCCGCCCATCTCTAGTAACTCTAGGGATCACACTTGTGATTGATAGGTGGGTCGGGGCTTGCAGGATATTTGCGGGATTCCAAGAGAACTGCCCAAATTTTGTGAGTCTCCCGGATATTCCGGGAGAGTTGGCAACCCTGGGTTGGACAGACCTCTGATCCACTCGTGAGACGTCAGGCTGTGCTATGTCAGCGTAAGTCACACAAGATGGGAGTGACAGAGAGAGTTTACGTCCTTCTTCCATGCTTACTGAGTGACCCTCCACACGTACGGAAAGCGGGTCTGGATCAGGTGCTTAATGCTAAATTCCATACACTAGCCTCTGCTGCAGAATCTAGTGTACAGAATTTGTGATCCACATCCCTGCATACAGGAAAGCAGGGCACTGCCCCTGGGCACTACCCCCTGTATTTTATTTATGTAACCTCCTCCTCTGAATGGAGGTTAAACACTGACATTGAAATCAGTTCCGGCTGGAACTACGTGTCCCAGAATCCTTGGTGGCAGAAAAGAGGAAGTGAACTCAGGCATATGCTTGACAAAAAGAGGGAGGAGACAGTTTACCGTTGCAGCCGGTGGTGAGAAAATGGCAGTGAGAGAGAGATATGGCAGTGAGAGAGAGATATGGCTGTCTGATGAGGTTGTAATAGTAAAACAAGGGACAAGCAAATCTAGCAGAGAGCCATTTTACAATCAGGGAACAGAAGAGAAATATTGATGAGTACATATATTTATGTTACTATTTATGAAATCGGACTGAGTTACATTACATTAGTTAGGGTTATGTGGGAAGTCCTGAAGAAAGTTGAATAGCACCTTTTGCAAGACTATGTCAATGAAACAAGGGTGAAGATAGGGAGGAGAGACTGAACCATATCAGTAAGAAGAGGATCAAAGAGTTATTTTATCTACATCATATCTGGACAAAGCTGTTTATATGTATATATATTAGTATTTGTTTCCCCATAACTGTATTTATATATATTTGTTATCAAATGTTTTATATTTTTAAGTTCCATAAATGATATTAGTCAAACAGATACTATTTTAGTATAAAAGATGTAGCTCTTAGGCATAGAATACTAGAGACACTGGAATGGATATCTGTATGATAATATAGACTTTACATGGGATTGTTTATATAAATATTCAATATTATCCATTTAAAATGCAAAATATATTCTTAGATACAAAATACCAGAAAATCCCTTTTAGAAATTTCGGCCTCAGCAATAAATGTGCCGGTGTGGTAGAAATCAGTTTTGTGTAATAAAACTCCTTTGTGGGTGTCTAAGGTCCACAGAAGGGGGAGGAGGGTTCCCGGGTCTCCCTCTGGTGTTGCTACAAACAGAACTCTACCCATTGAAGACCCTTTGTAAACGAGACCAAGGTGGAGGCACTGTGTAACCTGAAGTACAAGCTATTACATTCATTTACAAACCTCACACTCAAAATGTATACCTGCACCCTAACCAGACAAAGGGCTGTTACCTCTAATAGTCATTTTATTGATAAATATATATTTTGTACATTCACATTGTCAATTAACAGAATCCTGGCACAAACCATAAGCAACAGTGGACGAGATCCAGACTTAAGGTCATTTTACATACGCATGTGTGCTGAAGTTACACACTACTACGTATAATACGCTCCCCTCTCACTTACGTAACTTAGCTGATTTACGTGGTCAGAACCTGCCTTAACTGTTCCTTGTGTATCTCTGGTCATATTTAATGACTTGTCACACGTGGCATCACCCAGCCCATACTGTACAATGTAAACGTCTCCCTCCGCCCACACTGCATATAATCGCGCTCTATTATACGGAGTCACGTACAAGTTACATACAATCAGAGTTATGATGAGTGACATCTGCCACACGCATGCTCAGTGCGTTCCCACAGCCAGATTTATGCGTGCCGTATGCGTATATTACCTGTCATTATTAAGTCTGGATCTGACCCAATTATCACTGCACATAATAATGAGATAATGCTGCAGTTGTGTGGCTGCGTTTTTCTTGATGCAGTCTAGAGGTAAATTTATAAAGGACGAAACGCGTTGCCAACAATTTTATATGTTATAATATTACACCATCAGACGCCTTCTGTTTTGTATTATTTCACAGCAAGAATTATTGTTTTATTAAAGATAAAACTTACCATTGGAGACTTTCAAATTGACCGGGTAACTCCGCACCTCGGCTGTTGAGCATTGGTAATCTCCACTGTGCCACATTCCTGCAGATTTAATTATCATGTTCTGATTTTGTTCTTTATCAATTATTCTCTTATCTCTGTACCATGTGTACGATGTTGTTGTGTCTTCTGTATCATATCCAGTGTTACATGTTAGAGTCACTGTTTCTCCAACAAATATTGTTCTCCAGTTAGAAGTGAGAGTCACAACAGGTCTGACCGAGGAACCTACAAAATAACATTATAACCATAGAAACACCGTCCTCTCAGCATATATATAAAGGCCAAAGCAATGCTTTAATCCTGTGTTACAAAGATCATAAAAAAGGCCAACACAATAACATTATAACAAAATTCAGGTGACAAAAGTTATAAAGAGAGATCTGGAATCGCAGGCTGACAATGGGCCTGATCCAGAGCAACGATTGCTAGCGAGCGTACGACGAGCGTATGCGAATTTTCGGCCAAAAATTCGCAATGCGCATGCCCAGTATGACAGCTTCCGGTCGCCCGAGCGTCATGAGCGAATAGCGGGCGTATCGTTAGCGGATTTTTCGCTCGCGGGGCGTATTTTTTTTACGATGGTCGGCTGGGTGCCCGTTTTACTACAGGGAGGCGGGAATAGCCATTTAAATTGTACAGTATGGGCGTGCTAAGCGTATTTTCACAGCGTATTTTCTGCGAATTTTCGTACGGCCGACGGGCGTACCCAGTGTAGGGTATAGCCGCCGTAAGCAGGGACTTTACTATGGGAGTGTTAGGGGCGTGTAGGTTGATACGCCCGAGCGAACGTTCGCATTCGCCCGTCGTGCGAATTTTCGTAGCGCTGGATCGGGCCCAATATCCTTGCACCAGCCCTTAGTGGATTCAGCCCATGCATGCATCCCACTACATGGTACAGAAGACTTGAGTGGAGGCGCTGACCCAGAGAACAAACCTTTTCACTGAGCGAGGATAAGTCGTACTACACTGAATAGCTTTATTTTACTATTAAAATTAAACCCCTCCCCCTGGCAGTAATCTATGGCTTTAATTTAGAGTTTGTGAAATTGCTCCCCATGCAGTTCATTATTTTTTTTTGCCACAGTGCAGATTTGTTAGTTTGTTTTGCTGTTACTTGAAACTGTGGAATAATCTTTTTTGTCTTTTTTAAAATTACGCTTGGACAGCCTAAACAACTAGTCAGTCATGCTACCACGTCCTTCCAAGCTCAAACTGGCAAAACCCAGCCATTTCACTACACATGACAAAGATAAACGCTCTGTTATACAGGTTCAGCAAAACATTCAATTCATGGAGCCATATTCACACCTAAGAAGCTTCGACATCCTCGGTATGTAGATTACCGAAATTGGCTGCTGAATAAATTAGCCCTAGTATGTATGGACCTGATTCAGGCTTAAGAAGCTCCGGGATCTCCCAAAATGACCTATTACATGTGCATAGTAGGTCATTTACGCAATCTATTTACCAGTTAGGTACGTAGATTGCCTTTGTGCGGTCTTTAAAGACCACACAGAGTAGTTTACATAGAAACATAGAAAGTGACGGCAGATAAGAGCCACATGGCCCATCTAGTCTGCCCATTTGTTTATTTAAAACTATACTGACCCTAGACCCTATTTACCCTCAATTTGGTTTACAATTTAGGATACCCTTATAGTTATCCCAAGCGTGTTTACACTGTTCTACTGTATTGGCCTCAACCACCTCAGATGGGAGAATATTCCATTTATCTATCACAGAGGTGGCATAATGCCTTCTTGGCGAGTGTTTAGGTAGAGGCAAGAGGGGGGATGGATTTGGATTAGCTGGGGAGGGCTGGGAGAAGCATTCTTAAGGAAGAAGCTATGCACGGTAAGATAAGGTAACCCTATGGTACTCATAAGTGTGAATACAGCCCATGGACAGGTGAAGGATGCACTATGGGAAAAAGGCAGCCAGTAGAGGCATTGTAATGCTCTGGGAAATGTTCTGCTGAGAAACCTTGGGTCCTGTCATTCATGTGGATGTTACCTTGGAACGTACCACCTACCTTAACATTGTTGCAGACCAAGTCCAACCCTACTTAGAAATAATATTCACTGATGGCACTGGCCTCTTTTAGCAGGAAAATGCCCCCTGGCACACTGCAAATATAGTTCAGGAATGGTTTGACGAACATGGCAAAAAGTACAAGGTGTAGATGGAGCCATGGAGACCCTAACTCACAACTTATAGGACTCCAGGGCCACCGTCATAAAATGCAGGGCCCGGTACCCAGCCACAAGGCCCAACCCCTTCGGCAGCTGGTTTTAATAGTTTGGCTGGTCGGTGTATGAATGCAATGTAACTCACCTGGAGAATTAACAAACAGTCTAATAGGGTATATATCTTTAAAAAGGGGGCGGATCGCGCCCGAAACGCGTCAGTGGACAGCACGGCACGAGGAGACACAGGAGATTCCACTTCGGGAGTCGCAGACTGTGTTGCTTAGAGGAGGGTGGTCCCTTTGCGTGTATCAGAAGGAGACAGCGTACATGGAGGCCGCTTGTCCCTGGACCAACGAACATCATCCCTGTTCACCCCATCGGGTCAGAAGCACCCTCACTCGGTAATATTGGTCCGTTCACTTTGGCTCCCTAAGTTTGGTCACTGTGCCACTTATATACTATATACCCGCCAAACGTGTGGATGTAGTTTTTTATTTTTTAATGCTGCCACTAGGTTGGCTTATTAAATGTGAAATACTTAACATTTTGCTTTGTTTTCTTTTTTTACATAATTAATTCCCACCTTGGTTTCTGGGAAAGTAACACTTGAACAAGAATTACAGAGACTGCAACATTGGATTGTGAACATTGCTACATTTAACTCGTTTTGCCATTTAATCAAGTTTATTTAAAACGGATATTAGTTCCTACACCAACACCTATAGATTGTTTTTATTTATGGTTTTATGTGTTATAGATCTTGGGATATTTTATGTGATTAGGAATATTAGTTTGTATGATTGTATGTTTAGGTGAGTTTAAATTAATCAGGGGTAAAACTAGCGCTTTCTGCACCTCCCCATCTGTTTTTCATATTAGTCTAATAGGGTGACTGCGCTCTCCATGTTCAAATGTATTTTCCCAGTTAAGGACATTTTTAAAAGAACACTTTATAGCAGACCTGGGCAATGCACGGCCCACAGGCCACATACGGCCCTTTGGCAATCCCTGTCCGGCTCGCACCACACACTGTGCCATACCTCCCAATGGTCCCGATTTCAGCGGGACAGTCCTGCTTTTGGCACATGCGCCATCCTGATGTTATGCACTGAAACCTGTTACGCACGGAGTTTAGTGCTGTTCCTAATGAGGGGCCGTATTCAGATCTAATAACGGCAGGACACTTACGCACGCAATGTGTGTAAGTGTCCAGCCTTCACTGGAGGGCGCATGCGCCCTCCAGATGTTACGCTAGGGTTACTATAGTAACGCTAGCGTAGCAGCAATCGGACGGAACTTAGTTCCGTCCGAGCCCATTTCCGAGGAAATGAGCTGTGCTTTCCTTCCGCCTGCTAAAGTGGGCGGGGGGAAGCATGTAAAGTGTACAGTGTAGGAGGGGGCTCCCACACTGTAGCGGATCAGCAATCGTACGAACCGCTGATCCGTCCAACACATTTAATGCAGGCTTATGGCAGCGTAAGGCAGGCTTATGGCAGCGTAAGCTGCCATAAAGCCCGCATGACAGAGGGGAGTGACAGGGGGTGTGCTCCTCTCTGTCTCACGTAATTTCAGACCCCCCGCACGCACGGAAAGCATGCGGGGGTCTGAATCCGGTGCGAGATCTGTAAGAAGGGGTGGGCCAGTACTCAGTAAGTAGGACGTTAAGAAAAGTGGGTGAGGGGAGGCGTGTAAATGGGGCAATGTGGGCGGGGTTTGCAAAGTCTGCATGTACTTTAGTAACATCTGCACAAATGTACGCACGGAGAGCTAAGGGAGCGCCATGGAGGAGGAAAATCTGTAAGAACGAGAGGAGTGTCACGGGAGTGCACTTGCCACTTAGGGCCGGATTCAGAGATGCGGTTTTTTAAAGAACGCAATATACGCTTGCACGTTGCAGGCCAAACCCACTACCTGACTCTCCCCTCTCATGGCCGTGCTGTCGGTGACTTCCGCCTCCATAGACCACGCTTATCTTTCCGTGCGTGCGTATATAAGTCCTCCGTGCGTGTGATTCCTTATAACCAAGCCCACAAGCCTTCATTTAAAAGGCTCCCCCCACCCACTTTTATGTAAATTTTCCTGTGCGTATTTTTATGTCGCCAAGTGCGATTCACATGTCCGTGCGCACAGCACTTACGTGCGTAGGTTCTACGTAACTTGTGTATAAAAAGTTACTATGCATGCGCAGTTAAAACGTTCCTAAAAATACGTATGCAACTCCACGTGAAAGCGGATCTGTGAATACGGCCCTTAGTTGCGAATTTGGAGAATCTGTGCATTTTTATTACCTTCTTATCTGTAGATCAGGCCAATGAAGTGTAACCAACATTATCGCTACACATAGCAGTGGGTAATCCTGCTCTTATGGCTGCCTGGCGAAGAGAGTGTGACCTTGGGATATAAAAGAGAGCACCTTTTACGAGTCCAGAGCCTCACTTATGTTAACTTCTGGATCGCTCTTTAAAGACCCATGATTTGTGTGGTGCTTTTTGAAATGCAGGCAGTGTTTTTTGCTCTTCATCCTGGATCGGGCTCCCTGTGTCTGGAGGCTTAGTCTTTAGACTTTTTAGAATTTTTGTTTCTTGTACGTCAGTTACTTTTCAGTGTTGCCGCCCGTCTCGTGAAATACCTTCTACTTACCGTTACACAGCAATGTCATAACCATATTTACCTCTATTGATTCTTCCCCTCACCACTGACCCCAGATCACAAGCAGAACGATACCACAATGTTACCAAATAAGAAACAAGGGACCGGATCCAGAATAGAGATCAGATTCCATATGTTAGTATTCTCTGTGGAGGTAAATGTATGGCCTTCCACGAGTCCTACCATACGCGGTAGGGCAATGTATGGAATTCTGCATCATAGGTAGAGGCTCAGACAAGAACTTACTGTACAATTACCATTCTGGATCCCATTCACCATGCATATAAAATCAGGGCCGCCATCAGGGGGAGACAGCTGGGACTACTGTCCTGGGCCCACAGCTGATGGGGGCATGCCATCATTTCAGGGCCAATGCGCTGGGAAGAATTTCCTGGCGCATCGGCCAGATGGTAATTTAGGTCTGCGCGACCCAACCCACTTGATGTAATCAATGACGTCACATGGGGGCAGGGCCCTGACTGGTGTGTCCCAGGCCCCAGAAATTCTGAAGGTGGCCCTGTATAAAGCACACAAGGCAGGCCCACTGTGCATGCGGAAAAGATTTCCCCATTAGACCGTTGCTTCTATGTTCCGATGCAGAATAACCTATTCTACACATGCTGTATAAGTGGACTATCGGTCTTGATTCTGGATCCGGCCTAGTTAACCAATCACAATAATAACCCCATACAGTTATTTCCACATTAGTGTCCAAGGCAATAAATAAAAGACAATACTATGTCACTCTACTTACCTAAACCGGCCATAACAGACGCTGAAAGAGAAAAACAGTAATGGGTAAATACATGGGAATTTCATGTACAAAACATGGCTCAGGTGTCCACGGGGAAATATAGAAGTGGATGTAATGAATGGCATTTGGCATTTTATATTAATTTGGATAAGTGATGATTTGGGCAACAGGTCTCCCGGAAAATTCACCCTATGAGGCAGACAGCTATGACAACTAACGAGGAGGAGAAAACATTTATAAGACCATGTGATGGACTCACCTTGTGTTCTACGTATACAATAAAGATTTATTACATTCAGTAATTGATTAGTGATCACTGGAGTATCAGAACAAGGAACCACACCCTTGGACCTTGCACTTCCACCATTTTCCCTTTGCGTGGGAAGTTAAAGTTAAGGTAGACCCTGGCTATAGGAAGTCTGTCTGTGTTAGGGGAGGGGTTAATGGTGGGATCACATAGATGTGGGATATTGTGGACCCAGAGGGGGGGGGGGAATCGGATATGAAGGTCGCCGAATGGACCCCACCAGATCAGTCTGGATAGTGTGACCCCCTCTTAATCAAGCCCTTACTGTCATTTAAATAATAAACACCCTCCACCCATAACCCACCCACTGTTGGAACCCACTGGAAAACAAAATATTGGATTGCTGAATCACTCATATATTTAATGATTGTACCACTTGCTCAGAACCAAAAGTGCATCAGTAAATTCCCTCTTTACAGCATCTGGATGTCGTCCATTGACATAGTTTACTTTAACTTCACTTGATAAATTGTGAATTTTTAGACCAAAATCTTGTAATTCATATTGAGACAAATGCAGAGGAAATAATGTTGTTCACACAGTTTTAAAACACTGAACAATAGTTTCTAATGGAAAGAAGGAAGTGAAATATTAAAAATAGAAGTAATTTACATGAGAGGAAAAAAAAGCATTAAACATTAACATTGAGTACAGTTTTGGTGATTTTTTTCTGCATTGCGCTTTTCGTTTTCCTGTTTACTCCAACCGCAATCAGTTTATGTGACCCCCAACCGTATCCAACTCTGTATATATCCTCTATATCTGCAGTACATGAGCCTGTCCTAGATACATGCTGTGTGTGTGTTGTGTAAATATGGAGTCTGATAGATAAATTTACAATGGTTGGAATCAGTATTTGGATTTTGTCCGTGGGGTCACCTCTGAATGGAGATTGCACAATAGCAGTTATTAAACGTCCCATTTTGCCCATATTACAGGTCCACTTTCTAATGACACACTACTAGGGCCAGAAACGCATAGTAAATACAGCAGTTATTACACAAATCAAAAATGGCATCAAAACCAGCTCTCCAGTGCCTCGACGCTGAGGCACTCAATGAATGACTGGACAACAGCTGAGACTGCCTGAATCAGACAAGACTCAGTGATCGCTCCCATTGACTTCAACAAAAGTGTCACCACTGAGCACCACCACCATACTTCCAACCTGCTACCAGTTAGACCCTTACCTAACCAGTCCATGTACAACCGGCATGCTATCAAACATAAAGTGGGAGGGTGGTACAATCCAAAAAGGTAAAAGGAACCTCCTACAGGAAATGGACATCTCTTCTAGTTGCTGTGACAGGAAGGAACATGGTGGGGAACAAGAAAGAGGGAAAAGTGACAGGTAGGACCCAGCCCTTCCTTATCTACTGCCACAATACTGACATCACAGATGGGCTGCAGCCTGTGCAAACCCACATCCAGGGAGTTTAGTCTCCTTTGGGCTTAATTCAGCCCTGACACCTCCATTTATAGTTTCTTGCTGTGACTCGCAGATGGTAAGATGGTGCCTTTGTAAAAAGACAACACATGTAACCTGTCTGCTGATGTCATGTGATGTCCTCAGTTCTTATGAGAGTTCACTTCTCTGCGTCTGTTCAGCACAAGTGACGATCCATTTACAGGAACCTTCACTGAGTGATGGGGAAACCAGGAGTGTATGCTCACTGGATTTTTATGTGATCTGAACGGATGTCCAGGGATCTATCATCCAGGCCCCACATATCTGTGTCCAGGCACCGCTAACCCCCCACTCTTCACATGGACAGACTCCCCTAACCCAGGGTCTACCTTATTTTATAAGACTTCCGTTGGGGAAACCTGGATTGTGTAGGAAAAGGCGGGATGTGTACTTTAGTCTAAAGTCTAAATAGGGTGGATAACAAGTACAAGTGTGCATGTGGTGAATGTGCGGGTAAGTCTAGATAGGGCGGGTAACAAGGACACGTGTGATAAATGTACGGGTAAGTCTTAATAAGGCAGGTAACAAGGACATGTGTACATGTGATGAATGGAAAAACAGCCACCATCTTATATGAACAATCAGAAAACAGAAATATTAGGATGTGAAATGTTTTCNACACATTATACAAAGACCAATAATAATGTCACATGGACTATACTAAACTAGTGTCATGATTCTGCTATATCCTCTCTGCACCTTATAGTTCCTTTGTTTACCTTTTTCTAGTCACATGATTCCTTTTAGTTCTAACACTGCTGGTGTGCACTCTTGCTGCAGGCATGTCACAGGTGCTATTGATTGCCTTGCTAAACTCCTCTCTCACCTGCACTATTTGGTAAATACCTGGTCTGGGGTTAGACTCTGCGCCTCTGGACCGGCGTGGTCCGTTTCTGGACCGGCGCTGAGCTCAGTGAGTGACAGTTTGTTCTGACCATACATCGTGAACCATTATGTCAGATCCTGTTGTGAGACCTTCTACCTTCCAACTGAAGCAACTTAGTGATGCTGTGGAGAAGCAAGGTGAGGAGCAAGGTCAGATTGTGCAATTCCTACAGCAATTGTCAGGCCGTCTGGACTCCGTTGCAGTCGCTGTTACCACACCACCAGTCATCCAGCCGGCACTTCCTGTAGATCCTGAAGTCGCACCTTCATCTCCTAGACTGCGTCTCCCGACTCCAGCAAAGTTTACAGGTGACCCCAAAACCTTCCGGGGATTCTTGAACCAATGTTCTATTCAATTTGAACTGTCTCCTGGTGTTTTTCCAACTGGTCGTTCAAAGGTTGCATATATAATTTCTTTGTTATCAGATTAAGCCCTAGCCTGGGCCTCTTCTAGATGGAAAAGTAAAGAAGCACTAGTAAACGACTACTTAGCCTTTCTGGATGCATTCCGTAAAACCTTTGACGACCCTGGAAGGGTCTTATCTGCTACCTCTAGCTTACTTCAGCTGCGCCAAGGTTTCAATACAGTTGGTCAGTATGCTATAACATTCTGCATACTGGCTTCTGAAGTGAATTGGAATCAAGAGGCCCTCATTGCTGTCTTCTGCCAAGGTCTGGCTGACCGGGTAAAGGATGAGCTAGCTGCCCGGGAACTCCCTGAGACCCTGGACGACTTGATCTCTCTCTGCAATCACATAGACATACGGTACCAGGAGCGTACCCGTGATAAGGGTCATGCTCGTTAGGTCTTCCCACGTCTGGCCCCCCGGTTCCAGATTCCTTTTTCCCAGCCACCTGTTTCACTTCTTGCTGTTGCTCCATCGGAGGAACCGATGCAATTGGCTCACTCCTGGATTTCTCAGAAGTTAGAAAAACAAAGAAAAAATGGTTTATGTTTGTACTGTGCTGATCCTGGGCATTTCTGTGACGCATGTCCCAAGCGTCCGGGAAACGCATGCACCTAGTTGTTCCCAGGGAGCATCAACTAGGTTATTTTATACAGCTCCCTGTCTCTTCAGGATGTTTGGATCAGCTTCTGTGCATGCCTGTAACCCTACTTCATGCTGAACACTCTCATGTCCTCACTGCCTTTGTGGATTCCAGTGCTGCAGGCAACTTCATCTCTGCAGAAATTGTAACTGAGTTAGGCCTTCCTACTACATCTTTAGACAGGCCTATACTTCTATCTGCTATTGATGGAAGTTGGAGAGGCTCCAACCCATTGCAGCGGTGCACTGTCCCTCTCCGCCTTTAAGTGGGAGCCTTACACACTGAGGAAATTTCATTTATCGTCCTGCCATCTGCCTTTCGACCAGTAGTCATGGGCTTGCCCTGGTTAAGGCTACACTCACCCATATTGGACTGGCACACATCGCAAGTGTTATCCTGGGGATCTGAGTGTCACAAGTCCTGTCTACTTCGTGTTACACCTCCATCCCAGTTACCCATGGCAACTTCCACTCTCCAGTCTCAGAAAATCTGCTTCCAGGTCTACCTTTACATTATGCTCAGTTTGCTGACGTCTTTTCCAAAAAGGATGCTGAGACGCTTCCTCCTCATCATCCGTGGGATTGTACTATTGAACTCATTCCTGGCAAACCACCCCCTTGGGGTCGTACCTACCCCTTGTCAGTACCAGAGACCAAGGCTATGTCAGATTACATAAAAGAAAACCTGGCACGCGGCTTCATTCGGAAGTCCTCGTCTCCTGCCGGTGCATGGATCTTTTTTGTTAAGAAAAAGTCTGGAGAGCTGTGCCCCTGTATTGACTAGAGGGGTCTTAACGAGATCACTGTTAAAAACCGCTATCCCTTACCCCTGATCTCTGAACTTTTTGATCATGTCAAGGGTGCTACAGTTTACACTAAGCTGGACCTGTGTGGGGCTTACAATCTCGTCAGGATTCGAGAGGGCGACGAGTTAAAGACCGCATTTAACACCAGGGACGGCCACTACAAGTACCTCGTCATGCCTTTCGGATTATGTAATGCTCCCGCGGTGTTTCAAAGCTACATGAACGAGGTCTTTCGGGACATCCTTTACGTGTACATGGTGGTTTATTTAGATGATGACATCCTCATCTTCTCCCCTGACTTGAACTCTCACCGGATCCATGGGCTGGATCCAGACCTTGTTAAGTGCATGAACTTAGTTACACCTGGGCTAAACCATATTGATTTCAGGGGAGTCATATTTCATCTGCTGCAAACAGTATTAGTGTTGAGAGGTGATGTTTCCTATCCCAAGTCTAAATAACAGTGTGATAGTAAAGCTGGTCAGTATCTGTGTGCAGTAAGCAATTCAAAGATATATCCCTGCATGCAAAGAATACAATTAACTTGACTCCCCCTGAAATCAACATGGTTTAGCCCAGGAGTAACTAATTTCAAGCACTTACTTAATTCTGGATACATCCCATTGAGAGTAAGATCAAAACGAGTGGAAAGAAATTCCTATCTATGTGTAATAAGCTAAAGCTTAAATAATACTAAAATACTAATTCATTAATCCCCCCTCCACTTCCTAAAATACAACATGGTTTTGCCAATGTGTAGATCCTTATTTACTCAAAGAGGGCGTTTATCGATCGCTACCAGGATGCCCGAGGATCCAGATCCGTCCTGTTACTAATTCCATCAGTGGAGTGGGACAGAGCAGGAAGGGGAAGCGCTTCCGCTCTATTGAAGGGGGAGTGGTATGTAGATTGTTAAGTAGGGGTTGGTTTCAGCCATATGTGAAATCTTAAGGTAGCGTCTGTTTAGCGTAACGCCATACGAGTGAGGGGAGTGGCCTCTTCTTACTCGTAAGGAATTTAGGGAGCTGTGGGATCTGGCATCGGGGTCTGGATCCAGTCCAGAGTTCACATGTATGCTTTTTAACACTAAACATAATTTACGCCCATTTCGTTTCGTAATCATTTTGCAGGTGTAATTTGTTTGAACTGTATTATTAGCTCATACAAGATGGAGGCTGCTCAAATCAATTTATAAGTTAATCTAGAGCAGGTGCTAGGAAGGTATGGGGAAATCTCACAGACACATAAACTGTCAACCAGCACTCTTGCAATTAACCAGTAACTAACCATGACATTCTGGGCCGTAATCAGAGATCCTTCGGCGATCAGGTCGCAAATATACGCAACTAAGTGACAGGTTGGTGTAGGTTATACCCACCAGAAAAAACAGTCACTCCCCTCACAACCCCCGGCCGACCCTAAACTTCCACCTGCATTGACTTGCCCTATCTGGCTGCACTCACTTCCGGCCTTATGTGTATTAGTTGCGTATAATACCGGCCCTAACTCTGTAAGCGCATCCACTTTCCCTCATCTCAATGCCCCCCGCCCACTTCCTTAGGTCCGTATTTTAATGCGGCACTTAGGGTCGCATTAGTCTCTGCCCGATTCACAAGTCCGTCCCTTAGCCATTTCCGACCAACCTTAACTTCAATGTAGATGGCGTATCACTATTACTACGCATGCGCAGTTGATGCAAAATCGATCCGATCCTAAAAATACGCACGGAACTTTTGTTAAAACCGGATCTCTGAATACGGCCCTCTATCTTTCAAATAAACGTCAGAGAGATTTGTTACATACATTTGCAGAGTGCTGGGGTCTCTTTTTGTATCTGTAGTATTAGCTGAGTGTTTTTTACTCTTCTATATACATTTTTCTGTTAATTTTAGACCTTGTTAGATCTTTTGAAAAAA
>WWET01001177.1:4213-17264 GCA_011038615.1 Limnodynastes dumerilii
GTGTTTTATTTTACAGATAGAACAGTAGAGTTTGTTACTGGTTTATGGCAGTGTTGCTGGGGCTATTTTTCTCTTTGTTTCTGTGGCAAGCAGATTAACCCCTGCCTTTCATGCACCTGTTTAACATTTACCTATAAATTGATTGAGCAACTTCCATTCTGTTTTTATATCCCAGAAATGTATGTGTCCTGATTTAAGAGAAGAAAAATGATCCTAACTATAAGCTAGATCCTGACTCCTTGCATGCTTTATATGCGTGCGGGCAGGGGCGTCACAACTTTTTTTTTGGAGGGGGCGAGAACTTAGCCCTTTCACTCCTCATCCTCACTCCTCCTCATCTTGGTGCACCCCCGTTCTTGTTGCATACTAAGTGTATTGGTGCCGTTGCTTCCAAAGGGCACGTGGCTAACCCATTGTTTGCATGGTCAAGCCATTGGGGGTGTGGTCAACCCAACCTGTTTGCAGCCACCCAGTACTCTGATCATGTCTCCATCCCCCCAGTATTCCCCATGATTGCCATCAGCCCCCTCCCCCAGTACTCCCTGCCTGAGATGCACGTTTTATGGTCCTCTAATGTGTAAGCTGGCCGGTGTGTGGTAAAGTAAGTAAGTTGACTTCTACTCACATAGCCCCTTTCACAGACATACAGTATACATTGATCCATGCTGGAACTAAATAGTCATAATTTTATTTTATTTTTATTTTTATTACATTCATTATCTGCATTACATTTGCATTTAGAGATGTCTTTGCGCATATTTTGAAGTTTTGATACAAATCTTAATATCTATAACTACTACAACTATCTCACTATTGGGACCAATATCATTTGAGTGTCAAATTCAACATTCTTTTAACCACAATAGCCTCCTAGTGTTATAAAGTGCAAAATACATATTTGTAACCACAATACAAAGGAAGCCAAGGATTAAAGTTAATACTTATCATGCCGCTGCCAATCAAGTCCTGTTTCTATCGGTCTGTGAATAAGTAAGAATATTACTGGCCCAAGCCTATGCATTATGTCACAGGGAATACAGCACCTGCTCCATATTACCTTATAAATTAATTTGAGCAACCTCCATTTTGTGTGTGTGTAAGGAGGAAATAGTGAAAAACACAGTCAATAGAAAGATATATATATATCTTTCTATTGACTATGTTTTTCACTATTTCCTCCACTTTGAAGCTAAATTATGTTAATTTTAATTAAATAAAATCATTTAATTTAATCCCCAGATTTTTTTCGTGTTTACAATCCTAGTTCTTTTCATGCTGGCCTGCTCAATTCAATCTCTCCCCCAGTGTCTTAAACCCCCCACTCTCTTCCTTGTGTCTCCAACCCCCTTTTTCTCTCCCCCTATGTATCTTTAATCCCTTCCTTCCCCTTGGTTTCTCTCCAGCCACTACCCCTCCATTCACTTATCTTCTCCTGTGTCTTCTCTCTGTGGATCTGCTCTTCTGGCTCGGCAGTACATATTGCTGCTCTAAACACTCAGTAGCGGCAGGGCCAAGCAATATGACACAACGCCTGCTGTCAGGGACATATGGAGGGTGGTAAAGCTTGTGCCATTGCAATGATTTCCAAGTTGCCCTTGCGCCCCGACCGTTTGCATGGCCGCACCAATTATTTTAGTATGGTATAGTGTAGCACATACACACATTAACCATTTCTTTAAAGCTGTAAAAACCTATCTGATATAAACTAAATTCATTTATTGAAATTAACAAAATTTATTTTATTACATTTTCAAAGTTGCTTTGCTTAATTGAAGTGTATATTAAAACACATTAAATGTGTTGTAGATTATACCATGGTAAATATGGTAAATTACCATGTTATTAGTTGGTTGTTCAGAATTCAGAGGAACTCATAGAATCCAATCGCACAACGTAACAATGGTACAAGACAGATGTATTACAGTCATATGATTGGATTATAGTTGTTACAGCACACAGGCACATAATGCACCATAATATTTATCTTGGAATTCTCTTGAAGTCCTTTCCATGAGGTAAAAAAAAGTAACCTGAATTATTTCTGTTATTTAGGATAGATCTGTATATAAATAGTATATATTGTACTTATTATAACAGAACTCTACTGCACAATGAGATATTTTCAGTAATGAATGCGTTAATTCAGTTAATTGAATTATTTCTGTTCCAACTGGTCCACTTTTGAGGGTAACTACCGTAAAAGATACAAGGTTATCTGAGGACATCTGACTCATTCAATGAACATGTACTAAAGTAACAACAAATTGCTTTTATGGCACATGCAAGAATGCGTATCATCTAGAGAGAGATAAATGTAGACTATGGGAGGTAATACCTTATTTAGCTCACGCAGAGCACAGTAATATATTGTTATTGTAAAATACATAGACATTGCATTCTTCACTTCTTGTTTGTATTGCTGTAGTGCTATGGAATATGTTGTCCCTTATAATTAGATGTAGATTTGTTTTATCAAACATAATTTGTCTCCTGCTACAATCACTGATGGTATTTGACCTTAAGATTCTGATTTAGTGGCTGGTGCTTCGCAGGTTTTTGGCTTGGCGATCACACTGTCAGTTTCTGCTTACACTCAACTGAGATAGAGTTGGCACAATTCTTCATCTATGTGGGTAATGGAATCTACCACTGGATGTACCCAGATCTACTCCAACCACGCCACACACTACAGAATGGATTAGCCATCATTTACAAAATATTCATCCGCATAGAAGTCATTCTTGAGAATAGTGTAGTGACCGTGTGGCTGGTTGTATTGCTGAATGGAGCACATCTGTGAATAGTTAGTTGAATTGTTCACCTCCATTTATTGTTATCATTGTCTTTAGTACCAATTCCTCCAGTAGGGATCTGCAGAACAGATATAATACAGCATTTTAATGGTGGGGACGTATTAACAACGGTATAAGTATATTTTAATTTTCTTTGGCACTTTCCATAGCCTTCCACCATTTCCATTTGTTCACCCCACTGATATATTGTACCACATCTTTGTCTTCTTATTACATTTCTCCCCTTATCCTAAAAACTTTTGCCAAATGACATTCTGTTCATATATGAGGGAATAAATTAGTACTAAGCTGGACAGTGTCAGGTATGAGTCTCGCAGTTTTCACCAGCAGTTAGGTACGTTGGGTGGTCCTACAAACCTATAGATCATTTTTTAAGGGTACTACATACCCGTCGATACCCATTAGGCAGACTGAACTTCATTATTTTAGATGTAGGTCTCCATTTACGAGACGTCTGTCACTTCGATTTCAGGCAATACATTTCATTTTTACAATGCTATCATCGATAGCCACTACACCAATAATCGCCCGCCCGCTCTACTGAATGCAGGCCGGTAGACCTTAGCACAGAGTTTTGCGTTCAGTGCCAAGACTTTTAAAGAACGCCATTGGAGGAAGGATATGGTTCACGGTTAATAATATGCAGCTTTTTAAGAAGGAATATACTGCGCAACTTAATATACACAATTTACATAGGACTTAGGAAAGGGGCGGCTCTAAATCATTATTATGAAATTATTTTCTCAAGGTTCATAATTACTTAAGAATGAAGGGACATGCCGGGAAAACTTAAGAACAAAGATAAGAAGATTGGGTGGAGGGAGACATTTAAATGAGGAAATCTGGGTGCGGTTAGACAAAAACGTTCTTAATTAGCCTCCCTACACACACACAACTACGAACCTAAAGATAAGGTAGCCCGAGGGCAATCGTAAGTCGGTTAAGAAGCTGAAAACTGGGGGCGTGTCAGGGGAGACGCCTTGCTAATTTAACATACAGTAACTTACATGACTGGCACTACGCGTCTGTCTCTGAAGATTAAATAAAGCCCCGTCACATGCGCAGTGTTTTTCCTTTCAGGATTTATACATTTCCCAAGTCCCAAAAGATAACCACTGCGCATGTTCCGGAGCATCATTCATTCTTCAAGCTTCTATGATGTCTCATAGATGTCTCGAGAGCATATGAGATCAACCCCGCCCCTGATGTCACATGGGGAGGGGGTGCCGCGGAACTACAATACCAGCGAGACAATGTGCAGGAAAGCATTAGGATACCGCCAATACCTGCTTCTTTAGAGCCATGGTTAGTATCTGCGGGCCCCATCAGCTTTGGGTCCCAAGACAGTAGTCCCGGCTGTCCACCCCTCCCTGATGGCGGCCTTGTCACAGGACCTCGCTGTAAGGTAGAGTAACAGTAAACATGGGGATCGTTGCTTCCAGGCTCACTGTGAGTTATAGGGAGCTTAAATTACTTAATTAGCTCTCGCAGTGCTAAGATTAGTTAACAGAGCCCTTAATTTGCAAGAGGTGAAAAGACCATGGAAGCAGCATGGTATGTGTTCCTACATTTTCTTGTATTGATGATAATTAGAATCAATTTATTGTGCACCTGGCTATTAATTAATGTGATCGTTCTTCCGCTACTGTTACTTTTAACTTAGGAGAGGGCCAACAGTCATACAATATTGCAGAACAGAGAATGGCCCATAAATCCCATAACTCACATCCTGCATGCCTTTATACTGTCTTTATACTGCCAGCATAACCCCAGTCTTCCCTACTCCTGTATAAATGCATGCAGGATGTGAGTTGTTGATAGTGTATTCAGAAGGTGCTTGCCGAGTCATTTCAGCAATTACATATGTAAAGTTCATGCATACTTCCTTTGACCTGAACCATTCAAGACATTATTCACATAGTTTTGATTTTGGTAAATACAAAATCAGGGTCATAGTTAAGTATCGACGCTCTAAAGTGTAAGCTTTAATGAATGGAGACATCCTTCCTGTTTCATCTGTGAGGCCCACCCTTTTAAAGCATTTGTTGTAAAACGTGTGTGTGAATAATGACATATATGTCATTTTACTTATGTAATCATTTATTAATTATTCATATTTAATGATAATTATTGTGTTGTTCATTATTAGTCTTAATAGACGTCACTAATTGTCTAAATGAATATTAGTAGTAAATTTCATTTGAGCCCTGTGATGCATTTTTGGTTTATGTAATAACAACAACAACAATAATAACAACAATTAAATTATTTAAGACCTAGTGACAAAGAACTGGATCTAGGCATTGAAAATAAGAGGAAAACAGGTGGAAAGTTGAATTTGAATTTAATTGTATTCTTTGCATACAGAAAAATACTTTGCTTTTGCTTATTGCACGCAGCAGATCAGCTTTACTTTTACGCTGTTATACTCCTTTCAGATTGCCACTAAAAACCTGGGTTTTTGGTGGTGATCTGAAATGTACCGGGGTCATCGTCCTGGGTCTAATAACCCGGGATTTAGACATGGGAAAAAAGAAGGTTTTTTTCAGTGTCGGACCCCGGGACGAGGCAATGTGAAAGGTGCTGACCCGGGTCTCAACTAATACACACGATTGTAGGGGGTTTGTAAATGTTGCTAAAAACCCATTTTATTGCCCAGGCGGCGTCCTGAAAACAGCAGTAATTAGATTTGGGATAGGAAATCCCTCTTAACTCATACTCTTTTACAGTTTGCAATAGACTTACTTTGCCTTTCCTGCAACATGTTTTTTTTTTCCAGGTGTCACTCTACACCTGAATTCTTCTTATTTTCAAACTACTGGATAGCCTATAATTCAGCAGCCAATAAAGTAATCTTTGATTCCAATGTACTGTACAGGCATAAGAATCTCAGAATCTGATACTATATTATTAAAGTATAGCGACAAACATTCTTTGAATACTGTGTGATCAGCATACCCCACCATAACAAATTTTCTCATTAGCATTTTGATTGAACAATACTAAGGTTTTAAACCTGAAATATGCATGTGAGTAATTTCAACTAAATGGAAATGTGAAAATGTTAAATTATCAGTGTCATTACCTAGAACTCCAAATGTGCTGCTGACAAATGATGTAATCTATGTAATTTACCCAAATAGCACAAATGAATGTAGCAATTTTGATGGAATATGTCTATTTTGGTCTAATTTATGGAATATGTACCTGAATTTTAAAACTCTAGACTGCAGTAAACATATTAATAGGCAGCATATAATATTTTGTTGAAATATTTCGTTTTATTTGCCAATTGGGAAATGGCTTTTGTGTCATAAAAGCAAAAATTAATTTGGTATTATCACTTTATGTTTGTAGGATGCAATTTTCATTCCTTTTTCTACATTTTTTTTGTAAAAAAAAGCCCCCCCAAAAAACTCCATCTATTATCCAGATCTACTATACATTTTCTTACCCAATCGATGCCTGTTATCACCTCCCCTTCAAATGTATGATCAGTGTTTGAGCAGCTTCCCATTTGTTTTACTAGGGATAAAAGACCAGATTTAGACTGTTCCCCACATTCCTGTGTAGTCGGATCGCATTATATCAGTTTTTAAGATTTGTGTATGCGCACACAGGCATGCCACTTACACGGAACGCATTCTGCTTTATCCAGACTTCCGACAAATGACAGCTTCAGACAGGGGACCAGTTTGCACATACAAGTGGTCCAGAGTTGCTATACCAATGTACAATGTAATATAGGCAGGGGCAGAGGGTAACAGACTTGAGGCTTATAGCAAGGAAGCAATTCCTTAGTCTGCATGGGTGGGACTAGGTGGAGCCAAGTGGGATAGGGGGTGGAGCTGACCATGACCGCTGCCTGATAGAAGCTGTCAGAGGCTGACAGCTCAAAACAGCCCTCGGCACAGGGGCCGGTGCACATCTCTAAAGAAAAGAAACAAAAGAAAGACAAAGAGAATCCTTTTGTGTGTGTACATATCTGTACTAGGTGCACAGTAATGCTCTTAGGGCCAGATTTACTAAGCTGCGGGTTTGGAAAAGTCGAGATGTTGCCCATAGCAACTAATCAGATTTTAGCTGACATTCTCTAGTATGTAAAAAGAAAGTGAGAGCTAGAATCTGATTGGTTGCTATAGGCAACAGCTCCACTTTTTCAAAACCTGCAGCTTAGTAAATCTGGCCATTACTGTTATACTTGTATTTTCTTTATCTCAACATTGCACACACCCAGAGTCCACATGGGAATACCCAGTACCGCCCTTTGAGTGTAAGGTGGTGTATGTACAAAAATGTACAATTCTTCATCATAGGCATTAGTACACATTTTTCTATGCTTATTTAGTACTAACCATTGGCAATAAAACATACATTATAAACAATACACTTAGTTGTAGAGTAAGCTTTAAAAAAAGAAAACATCTAAAGGGCAAGGAATACTTGAATGAATACAAAATAATAAAGAAACTAATATCAGTTTGTTCTAAAATGAAAAACAACTGAGCCTTCCAAATGACTAAAACAAAGTTATGAAAACAGACTTTCATTATTTCCTGTAGTAGCTTTCTTAAAGCTTGTGGGTTTCCCTCTCCCTCCTTCACTGTCAAAAGTTCATTGGTGAACGAATGTTTTGCCAACAAATATGAGGAACTAAATTAAATGAAATAGGTAAGGTAATAGGTAGCAGAAAAGCTTGACATTTCATGCCTATGAATGCATATTTTGTAGTCACATCTTTTATAAGTTTGTAAGAAAAGAGAATTTAGAACCACAAATATGTGGCCACTTTTCCTGTTCAAAACACGATGGGATGAACTGGAGCTGTACCTGTGCTATTAAGTACTAGCTAAAGAAAGAATGCTAACAATCTGAGCACAGGAAATTGTAGTCAGACTTACACATCTTAGCCATCTGCTCCAAGGCACTACTGTGAGGGTACGAGTTGTAAAAAACAAGTAGGAGCCAAGATGATAAACCTTGTTTGTAGTTTGCTTTGGCTAAATTGCTTTGATAGATTTTTATTACAATGTTGCTGTGCTTCTCTATTTATTACTTATTACAGATATTCTTTTATGTTAATGTTTTGCTGCATATTATTTTGAGACAGTTTTTTCTAGTACTCTACATACTGTCATATAACATATTTTATTTGAAAAAATAACCATTGAAATCTGTAGCTTAACAGGGATTGTCAAAGTTTAGATTTAAACCTGGTTTTGATGTTACTATCAAGCAATGGATTGGTTCTACACTTATCATGGGCTGATTCATACATACTAAGGCTATGGGTGTGCGTGTGTGTGTGTAGCTCTTTACCATAGTAGAATCTTGGAATAGTATGTGTGATATACTGTATTAAAAATGGACTTAAATCACTGCAATATAAACAAGGCTATATGTAATCCGCATTCGCATGATGGAGTCCACGAGCTGGATAGCAACTTTTCGCCTGGGGGCAAATACAAGCAACGGGTCCTGGATCAGACACCAGACTAGATGGGCCATGTGGCTCTTAACTGCCGTCACTTTCTATGTTTCTATGTTTAACCCCACTTCACTCCATACAAACATACTAACTAGGATTACAGAAAGGTATATGGCACACTATGTGATAAAGAGGTATGTGCACACCATGTGACAGGGAGATTTATGGCACACCATGACACGGAGGTATATAGCACACTATATGACAGAGAGGTGGTATATGGCACACTATGATAGGGAGGTATAAGGCATACTATGACACAGAGCTATTTGGAACACTATGATAGAGAGGTATATAGCACACTATATGACAGAGAGGTGGTATATGGCACACCATGACACGGAAGTATATAGCACACTATATGACAGAGAGGGGGTATATGGCACACTATGATAGGGAGGTATATGGCATACTATGACACAGCTATTTGGAACACTATGATAGAGAGGTATATAGCACACTATATGACAGAGAGGTGGTATATGGCACACCATGACACGGAGGTATATAGCACACTATATGACAGAGAGGGGGTATATGGCACACTATGATATGGAGGTATATGGCATACTATGACACAGAGCTATTTGGAACACTATGATAGGGAGGTATATAGGACACTATATGACAGAGAGGTGGTATATGGCACACCATGACAGGGAGGTATATAGCACACTATATGACAGAGAGGTGGTATATAGCACACTATGATAGGGGGTATATAGCACACTATATGACAGAGAGGTGGTATATGGCACACTATGATAGGGAGGTATATAGCACACTATATGACAGAGAGTTGGTATATGGCACATTATGATAGGGAGGTATATAGCACATTATATGACAGAGAGGTGGTATATGGCACACTATGATAGGGAGGTATATAGCACACTATGACACGAAGGAAACACACACACCAAATTACAAAAAAATATGATACCTTACCCCTCCTGCTGTCCCACACCATCTCTCCACATTAATCGATGTAGTGAATGGCTGTCAGCACCCTGATTGGTGGATAGCTCCCACCATCCATCAGTTAGCATTCTGACAGCCATTCACTACTCTGATTTTTGAATGACTGAAGCTATATACCAATCAGTATGCTGACAGCCATATCTGATATTGCTGCAAGCTGGTAGGTAGATAGAGAATGCTAAACTTTGCTCTGATTGTGTGTAATCTACATTCAGAACCAGGGAGCATGTTTCTGTGTCTGCCTCTCAGCCTATGTACTCAGTGAGCGGCCACGCACTATATAGTGTGGGCGGTCCAAACAAGCTCCAGAGACAGCAGCCTGGGGGCAGATGCCCTCTCTGCCCAGCCTGCCCCTGATGGAGACTGAATGGTAAATAACATTTCATTATTCAACTATATATTGCCAGGATAACTGTCATATACAACATTTTTGTCATTTTTTTTTTATTTTTTTTTTAATCACCTGGTACTGGTATAATGTTCTCAGTATACACAAATAATCAACAATGGTTCCGTTTTCAACCTGTGCAATGAGGGAAAGACCTAGATCTATGCTGTCTTGGCCTAAATACAGTAGATTAGTATATGTCTACAATGCCTCTGAGAATATAGGTAGCAAAGCACACTTTTTGGTACAAGCACTCTGGCACATAACAACTGAATGTTCTCTTGGACCCCATAGCATAGAGGCATGGTGTGAGTCTTGATGGGGGGAAAGGACTCGCACTAAGTACTAATCTATCCTCTGCTGCTAAGTTATTTACAGACCATGCAACATGACCCATTTCACTAGGATGGAATAAAAATACTCTGTTCCTGAGCATCTAACTGTCAGTTACTATGGTAACCACCTGTGTTGAAGAAAAAGATGTGTTTCAACATCAGTTAAATAGTTAAAACCAGGTGAGTGACAGTTGGAAGATAAGGAGTGGAGTATTTTGTACCTGGTGGAATGGGTTATGTTGAAGGGTCTGTATTAGAGATGTTCACTGATGCAAGTGCTTTGGTTTTGGATCTGTATTAACTTCATGCTTTGGTTTTAGTTCTGGTTTTGCCAAAACCGCCCCCACGTGTTTTGGTTTTGGATCTGTATTTTTTTTTTTTAATTGCTACAAAATGCTAAAATCGCATAATTTGGCTCTTTATTGTTCCTATATTATTATTATTAACCCCATTAACAATAATTTCCAGTAATTTCTAGTCAATTTTGAGCACCTTACTGGTAACAATATTATTTTCATACAGCTTAGGCCAAATTCTGCAGCGGGCTGGCTTGTTACTTACTATTACTAAACAACAGAGCAGCGGCACAAACTCACACTGCAGTTTATAGCACATCTATGAAACATTGTCACAGCAGTGGCAGAAAACAAAAGTAGTGCAAGTACTATAAGCGTCAGCCTGACAGGGGGAAAATGATGCAGAGTAATGTGTCAAAAAACAAAACAAAAAAAAAGTTTCCAAAATAAACAGAAATATTAAACATGAATAAACAATAAATGAATAAACAATAAATTTTCTATGCATTAAAACTAACTAATATGTCCCTGTGTGTTTTATTAAACTATAATGGTGGCCACCGTGTACTAACTAAGCATAGAAAGTGATGGCAGATAATAGCCACATGGCCCATCTAGTCTGCCCATTTGTTTATTTAAAACTTTACTGACCCTAGACCCTATTTACCCTCAATTTAGTTTACAATTTAGGATATGCTTATATTTATCCAAAGCATGTTTAAACTGTTCTACTGTATTGGCCTCAACCACCTCAGATGGGAGAATATTCCACTTATCTATCACCCTTTCAGTGAAGTCATTTTTCCACACATTTCCTTTGAATCTACCACCCTCCAGTTTATATTCATGCCCTCGTGTTCTATTACACCTTTTCTTTTGAAAAATGCTACCATCCTCTAAACCTAAGGATAATGTATAATGTAAATGTGTGCAAAAAATATAATGAAGTATCGACTAACCGTTTTGCAGTCATCTGTCTTGGGATGACTTGCTAGTAGTTCTTGACATGTTGAAAGCTGTTTGGGAAATGTTGATTGAAGATCTTCTCCTCTTGATTGAAGATGCTGCACCGTTGCTAGAAGATGGTCTTCGGCCTCTTCTGGCTCTTGACACGACGTCCTCTTGCTTCCTATTCTGGGATGCTGCTGCTAATGACCATTTGGTCACTAGAGGTCCCCTTTTATAGTGTATTTGACGTCATAGACACTAGAGGCTGCGTCCCTCGCTTCTTCCTCCACTGCCGAATGCCAAAACCCCACAAGATCTGATGCAGGATTTGGAAGTTTGGCCTCAGTGACGTCATCCGAGGCGCACACGGAGCTCCGAGCTTCTACAGAAGTCACTTTGTGATTGCTGCACAAATCTGTCCGCAAAAAAGACAATTGGTCACACACTGAGGTCGGGCAGAGCACAACCACAGTATAGCAGTGCCCTTATACAGTAAACAGCCCCTATACAATACACAGCCCCTATACAATACACAGCCCCACATGGCAGCCCCTTGTCACACAGCACCACAGCCAAACCCCTAGAAATGCCATCATATGTCTCCAGCCCTTTAGTATCCCCCATTATATGTCTCCAGCACCCCAGTGTCACCTATCATGTTTCCAGACTGCCAATAACCCCATCATATGTCTCCAGCCCCCCAGTATACCCATTATGTCTCCTGTCTTCCAAGTATTCCCATCATGTGTCCAGCTCCCCCCAGTATTCCCATCATGTGTCCAGCTCCCCCCAGTATTCCCATTACCTGTCCAGCTCCCCCAGTATTCACATCATGTGTCCAGCTCCCCCCAGTATTTCCATCATGTGTCCAGCTCCCCCAGTAATCCCCATCATGTGTCCAGCTCCCCCCCCAGTAATTCCCATCATGTGCCCAGCTCCCCTCAGGAATCCCCATCATGTGTCAAGCTTCCCTCAGGAATCCCTATCATGTGTCCAGCTCCCCTCAGAAATCCCCATCATGTGTCCAGCTCCCCGCAAGAATCCCTATCATGTGTCCAGCTCCCTCAGTAATCCCCATCATGTGTCCAGCTCTCCCCAGTAATACCCTTACTTACCTTTGCTGCATCCCTCGCTCCTTCCTCCGCGCTGCTTCTTCCGGCACCGAATGCAAAACCCTGCAACATCTGACGCAGGATTTTGAAGTTCGGCCTCGGTGATGTCATCTGAGGTGGGCGTGGAGATCCGAGCTGTGCTCGGATCCCGCCTTGGATCCCCAAATTCAGGTGGGCTCAGTTCTCTGAGAACCGAGCCCGCACATCTCTAGTCTGTTAGTCTGTATGTATAAATATCACGCAGCTTTCATAGACTCTTATAACTTAGAGCTGTCATTTTTGGAATGTTTTCCATAGGTGCAGGATAGGTGGCTGCCACAGACCCCTCTTCGGTGCACTGTAGTTATGCCACTGCAGCTCTTTCTGAAGTTTACGATATGGGTGACTTTTCTCACGCTGGCTTCGATAAATGGATGGGGGGTGGGACTTAATGGCACAACTTATGGTGATTTGTGTCATCGAGGCTCGTCCTGTGCCTCATTTTTACCCCTGTACACCTGTACACAGGGGCTGGCTGCCAACTTTTAGCCTGGGGGCAAATACAAGTAAGAAATTCCAAATAGAATGCCAAACACCATATGACAGAGTTGTATATGGTACACTATATGACAGAGAGGATACACACAAACATATATATATATATATATATATATATATATATATATATATACACATATTTTACTATATTAT
>WWET01001177.1:32872-44550 GCA_011038615.1 Limnodynastes dumerilii
TGGGGGCGGCATTGCAGCCTATGCACAAGAGAAGAGTTGTTGGCAAGAAATAGTCCCCGGTTAAAGGAAGATAAGAGCCTGCAGCACCTGGTTTTCCCCCAACCAAATACTAAGCAGGTACGACCACTCATCGGTTCCGAGATTGGGCGTGTTTAGGGTGGTATGGCTGCAGGCGAAGATGTGCGTGCTGGGGGCGGCATAGACATAGAAACATAGAAACATAGAAAGTGACGGCAGATAAGAGCCACATGGCCCATCTAGTCTGCCCATTTGTTTATTCAAAACTATACTGCCCCTAGACCCTATTTACCCTCAATTTGGTTTACACTTTAGGATACTCTTATATTTATCCCAAGCATGTTTAAATTGTTCTACTGTATTGGCCTCAACCACCTCAGATGGGAGGCTATTCCACTTATCTATCACCCTTTCAGTGAAGTAATTTTTCTGCACATTTCCTTTGAATCTACCACCCTCCAGTTTATATCCATGCCCTCGTGTTCTATTACAGGCCATAGCCCTTTCACCCTTAATAAGAATTCCGCTCTCCATTTTGAGCCTTACAATACCCTCTTGCCTTGGGGCACAAAAACCCAAAGGTTCAAGATATCCTTAATGGCATTACATTAGAATCTACCGAGGAGGAAAGGGATCTAGGAGTCATTATTTCCAGTGACTTAAAGGTAGCCAAGCAATGTAACAAAGCAATGAGAAAGGCAAGTCAGATGCTTGGTTGCATAGGGAGAGGAATTAGTAGCAGAAAGAGAGAAGTAGTGATGCCCCTTTATAAATCATTGGTACGCCCGCCCCTTTATATTGGTACGACCTCACCTAGAATACTGTGTTCAGTTCTGGAGGCCATATCTCCAGAAAGACATAAATACATTAGAGACTATGCAAAGAAGAGCAACTAAAATGGTCCATGGCATGTGTAACAAATCATACCAAGAAAGGCTAGAGGAACTAAACATGTATAGCTTGGAGCAGAGAAGGTAGAGGGGGAGACATGATAGCAGCCTTCAAATGCATCAAGGATTGTGACTGGCTAGAGGAGGGTGGCATTTTTCAAAAGAAGAGGTGTAACAGAACAAGAGGGCATGGATATAAACTGGAGGGTGATAGATTCAGAGAAAATGTGCTGAAAAATTACTTCACTGAAAGGGTGATAGATAAGTGGAATATTCTCCCATCTGAGGTGGTTGAGGCCAATACAGTAGAACAGTTTAACATGCTTGGGATAAATATAAGGATATCCTAAATTGTAAACTAAATTGAGGGTAAATAGGGTCTAGAGTCAGTATAGTTTTGAATAAACAAATGGGCAGACTAGATGGGCCATGTGGCTCTTATCTGGCGTAATTTTATATGTTTCTAAGTAAATAGAGCCCAAAATCTTGTTATTCTGTATTCAAAGTTGCCTAGAGTTTCAATATGTAGTCTCTATAATTTAAAAACCGGGTTATTATGGCTCTGGGTCTGTCTTTAAAGAGCGCATGTACGCAATCTACGTAATGAAATGCTACGTAGATAGCATAAAATAGTTACTACGCATGCGTAGTAGCTAGAATCGCAAAATTAGGCACAAATATAAAAATTTGGTGTAAATCTGGCCCGTAGCTAGTTCAGAGTTTATCCAAGCCCAATCTTGTCCAGATCAAAGATGGCGATAAGGATAGCGCAATAAGAATCTCAGCAGATTACTTTCTGTTTTTGTTATTTTTTATTGTCTATAGTTTTTTTCCTTGCTTTTTTTTGTTTTCTTGGGTTTTTTTTGTTTTTTGCTTGATTTTTTTTTCCTCTTTTTTTTTCTCTTTGCGTTTGTAGGTAATCCTGATCCTAGGAATATTTGGAGAGGTTTACTCGGTAGAAATCAGTGTCCTTACATAGCCGGGTCCGGTAATGTACTGGCAAGGTTCAGAAGGTCACTGTCTAGGTAAGAATGCTCCCTAAACACTCCAAACCCTAGACAGCTAATATTGACCCAAAAGCTGTGTACTTCTCTCCTCTGTATTGAGGCTTCTAGTATATTCTACAGTGTTGTTAGATCTCAAGATGGCAGCTTTGTTCAGTCATCAGCTCTTCTGTGTCGGGAAAGTTTCCACATTTCAAGAGCCCTACTGGGGAGTTTCGTGTGGTAAAATATCCTTTCTGCAGAGCACAAATATGTCCCAGCCTTAGCGTAAAAGCTGTGTAGTATCTTTTGCTTGGATTTACACATAGCCTGTATGCCTACAAATGGTCTTGTAGAGTCTGCGTGCCTGCTGGAGGATCTATCTGGATGACATTGAACCTTCTGTTGATTGGCACTGTAAGCGGGTAAGTTATAACAAGCTGCGCTGATTAGCCAGCTTTACCCTCCACGCAGTCTCCAAATAATCCCCTTTTGGGCCTAACTGCAATAAATAGCTTGATACAATGTAGAGTCGTCAGTTGCAGTTTGCGAGTGTTAGAGCAGCTTGATCAGGTATACCTCTGATTAGTAGCTGCACAGAGCTTCCAAAGTGCCTGGACTCCCACATGTCCTGCAAAATGGCTATGTTTTGTGCCTCTTCCGTGAGGGAGAGTATAACACTGAAATGATCCCCCTGACTATTTGACGGTATATAATTCAGTAGTGTCAGCGAGGATTTAGCCGATAAAGGAGGCGTTCAAATCTGTAAGGTCTACCACCATTACTGCATTGGAGTGTCGCATCCTTATATGCCAGGGCAGGGCCTCCCAGTAAATTGTATGGTCAGGGAGCCAGATCAAACAGCAGTCTCTTGCCTGCCAGTATCCGTGCCATTAAGTTTTGGAGCGGGTAAGCTTCAATTAAGAATAGTTTTATGCACAGGAACAGAGGAGCTCATTAAAAGTGCGTCCACCATGGATGGCCCGCTCACCATCAAGCTCTGTTTTAAACTTTCAGCCTCTTTCAGTTATAATCAGGAAGAGGTCCCATCCAGCTCCACCCCAGCCCTGTCTGGCTCCATCCAGACCAGACCCAGCCTCTTTGCTATGAGACCCAAGTCTGTCATATTTTATATATGATTGGAAGGATTTGAATCAGTCTCCATTGCTATACATTTGGCCTATTATGATATATAATTTTTTATGTAGTAATAAAGTAAACAATTGGTTTCAGTAGCATTATTATATACAGTGATCACCTACAATCTTAGAGAGTTACTTTCCTATTTTATACCTCTTTCACCTCACCACTAAAAACTCGGGTTGTTGGCTCCAACAACCTGGGCTTGGTGGTGATGTAAATGGTACTGGGGGTGCTGGACATGGGAAAAGAGAAGGTGGTTGTGGGAAAGGTATGAAATGTTAAGAACACCTGGGTCTCACCTAACACACTTGATTGGAGGAATTTGCTTACTGTTGATATGGCAACAGTAAATAAAACTCTCACCCTGAGGCGCAGGCAGCCCTTTACACTGTCATGGCAGACCCAGCAGTTTCCCGGGTCTGCCCCGCAGAGTTTTAAGGGTTTTATTTTTTTTACTGCAAATCACCCTGCAATAACCCGGGTTATTGGAATGCGAAAGCGGTATCTGCATTGCAGCTTTGGAGGATAAAAATGGCCAGTATAATTATTTATATGAGTTTATTTACATTATAACTGATTACAAAAGTGTAGAATATTACAGCATACTATTTCTAAGTCACATAGTATTCTGTGCTATCAAACATGATGGTCTTTAAGCAGAAACTTTGATAACAACAGGTTCCACAACCAAGACTCTATGAAGATTGCTTCCAGACTCTCAAAAACTTGTTAACGACTAAGAGCCCTTGAAAGGTGAAATAAAAGAGTAATTGCAAAGGCAATGTCAAAACACTTAATATAATATTGTGATAAATATTAATTATGACACTCTGCAGACTGTGATTAGAGTCTCTGTGGAAAAAATAGCAACCAACATAAAGAGAGACACAAAAGGGGAACAAAAAATCAATGATAGTGACGATCAATTATTACACTGTCAGACTACATTAGAGGCTAAAAAACTGATTCTTTTCTCTATATGCAACAAAATAAAGGATTTGGAAAATAAAAGCTGGATAGTTAAACTCTTGGTACTGCCAGAATCCATTAAATGTTTAGATATTCCAACGTGTGACAAATGTTTGACATTCAGGAAGGTACTCGTTATAGACCAATATAATTGTATTAAGAGTAGTTAATTACGAATTTCTAACTAATTTATAAAAAAAATATAGTATTCTTTTCTTATAGTATGGATCACATCATGGGCTGGATTCAGCCTTAAGTAAGTGCTTGAAATTAGTTATTCCTGGGCTAAACCATGTTAATTTCAGGGGGAGTCAAGTTAATTGTATTCTTTGCTTGCAGAGAAATATCTTTGAATTGCTTACTGCACACAGATACTGACCAGCTTTACTATCACACTGTTATTTAGGCTTAGGATAGGAAACATCACCTCTCAACTCTAATACTGTTTGCAACATATGAAATATGTCTCCCCTGCAATCAACATGGTTTAGCCCAGGAGTAACTAATTTCAAGCACGTATAGAGTAAAGGTTATATTGGGCCAGGGGTTAACCCAATACCTAGTACCAGTTAGGACTACACAGTTATTAGAGCAGAGATGTCAAGGTTGTTCTCCAAACCCTGGCACAATGTGGGATATAATTGGCAATTTGCAGTATTACAGACCTCCAAACTGACCCTTAACAGGGGGCAGAGAATTATAGGTAAAAACCAAGAAGACAGAATTATTAGATAAGCTTAGAGGAACATGATACAGAGAACACTTGTCTGAATCAATAAACAGGAAAAATATCAAGACAAGACAAAAGGTACAGTAGGCAGACTACAAGGTCATGATCCAAAAAAAAAACATTATAAGAAGCACAAGCCCGGTGAGGATACAATGAAACCAACCAAGCTCTGGCCTGTCCCACCATTGGGATACTTACCAGGATGGTACTCCATGTAAAGAAACTTCAAGGACATTAGTATACGCCAAGCTTCATAAGCAAATATATAAAGTAGGTGGTGACACTCAGAGATTGTCAAAGAAATACAAATAGGCAATAATTACAAGCCAGCACAAAAGTAAACATAGAAAATATAGTTAAATGAATTAAATGCAATATATGCATATGTTAAAGAGGACATATAGCAGTAGTAATGGTGCAGATGTACAAACAGTGGGCCGTATTCAGACCACCGGACGTATTGCATATACGTCCGGTGTTTACCAAAATTGTATATATCTTTTCCCAGTATTTATTGGGAAAATTGATTTTCCTGAGTTTATAATAGTTATTTAAATCTGTGTTTACAATGGACCACGTTCTACATAAGGTATACTGCATCAAACTTGTTGATTTTTTAGACAAAACAAATTTTATTTTCATTTATTATGCAATAGGATTGGAGGTCGTTCGGGGAATGGCCACAGTTCTCAGAAAATGCAAGTCTAGGCAGCACCTTTTTGTATTCTAAGCAAATATGAATCATATAATTCAGTTGATTTAATTAGAACAATAATGTGATGATGTGTTGTGTTAAATTACACGTTTCCTGTTTCTAGGAAATTTGATAAAACTCAGACTTCATGTACAGAGAAATGCCTAAATAAATAACTGTATTACTAGGTGTTCTGATTATGGTTATATATGCACACGTACATAGTGTGATCAGTATTTAAAAGGATAATATAAAGGAAACAGTTTATTGAATGCTATCATTGTGTTATTTTTAAGTGGTCATCATTACCAATGAGTAACTAAAGATGTAATAACTTATTACCTAACTAACTTCTTAAGTAACTAAAGAAGAGCCTGGTACCATTTTATTTTTTAGAATTGTAGGTTCCTAAAAACCCTATCATTTAACAGTTATGAAGAAAATAATACATTGATTTTTGGAATGTGAATAAATATTTAATCATCCAAGTATGAAAAAAAGATAAATTAAAATTGTGATAAATGTTTTCCTTTATGACCACCTGCATTAGCAAAATGGGGACTTAACATTTCTATATTCTGCTATGGGTGGCCATTGAATGCCATTTTGATCCAGTATGGTTTGCCAAAATGTTTTATTTGGGTTCCAGTCACTTGGTTATTATAATGCTGTGTTGCCAAATGCAGAGCAATGGACAAGTGTTAAGATTTAACACAAGGGGACTTAAATTGAAGGTTGCAAAGAGGCAGAGTGGAAGTTATTTGCTTGTTTAATTATGTTATTCACTTCTTGGGATCCAATCAGCTTGAGGGGAGAATCGGAGGTCAGTATGTGCTTATAAGCCCACAACCCTTTTCTTTGTCATTTTGGATAATATGTTTCCTTCTTGTTCATTTCTATTGATTGCAGGTTGTCCTTGTTGTGGTTCTCCATAAATGTCAGAGGAAAGGCATTGTAATTCACCAGGAGTATACTGGATGGGGGAAGGGGGGGCAATGGTGGTGAGCCAAGGAGTTAACCCTTAACCTTCATGCTGGATTGGTTGCAAATAAAGGTACCAGCTACACTGGGTTTTGCTTTCTGAATGGACTCTGGTCAAGTGGGTTATTAGGAGAAAGCGTTGTCTGTCTCCAAAGCAGAAGTCAGGTACCAGTGGGGTTTATAATAGCCCCCACTTCGTTATTGTTGAAAATTGTTATTTTGCTTAATATTATTATTGTTGTTTTTATTATTATTATTGTTAATATACTTACAGACTACACTGAGTCCGTTTTTTTTACCAACTAAATTTGGATATTTGGTTACAGATGGTAAGTTTGTGCGGGTCATATTTAAGACCGAGCCGACGGACTCAACCTTAGGAAGTTTAGACCTCATATTAAAAGCATAACATACTACAGGACCTCCATAAGACAGAAATATCTCCAAAGAGAGAAAAACACATCTCTGTAAGAAATCAATACCTGAAGATGAACTCAAGCTGTAACAATCAATAAAGGAAATGGAAGGTCTTCCTCAGCGAGGATTTCATTTCTTATATTTAATGAAATAAATAGAGTCTTAGGAATAAAGTCAAGATCACAGATTTCCGGATGATAATGTATAGTGGTTGTTGTCAATATAAGACTGTGCTGTATTTACTTCCAATGACAGGTTATATAGAACAGTTCTCATATACTCTAGTTAGTATTTCTTTATTAAATGTGACTAACTTCAAAAAGTGAGTAATTATTATGAGGATTATTGATACTTGCAACAAGCATTATTTAGAGCATTGTAGGTAGAGCCGTCCCTAGGGGTTTTGAACTGAGGCCTATGCCCCTGAGGGTCTCCCTCTACCAGCTTCATTTTCAGAGCTGCAGCCGCCTGCTACTCTATATTATTAGTGTGCCGCTGATCTGTAGATGATGCTTGAGAGCAGAAGTAGCAGAGGTTAGCCAGAACCACTATCTGTAATGAGTGTTACTTGAGCCGTTGCAAACCCACAATTTAGATATACAGAGTGCCAACAGCTAATTATGGACTATGTGTAATTTAGAATATGCCCTAAATCCTGCCGCAGAACCACCACCGGACACAACGCTTTGACGACCAGACAGTTTAGTGCAGGGGAGGGGATGTATTTTAGTAGTGTAGTTTTAGGGTTAGACTTTGGGGAGGGGAGATGGATGGGAGAAGGGGAGACTTAGGTTAGGCTGCAGGGGAATTGACGGAGCCTAGAAGAGGAGATTTAGGATTAGGCTGTGGGGAAGTGAGTCTTAGGGTCAGGCTGCAGAGAAGGGATTCTTAGGGTTAGGCTGCGGGGAAGGGAGGGTTAGGCTGTGGGGAAGGGAAGATTAGATTCTGTGCAGCTCCATCTTCACTAATGGGGTTTAAAAAATGGCTGTTCTCAGTGTCACCCTACACTCCTGTAATAAAAGTGGCTGCAGCCAATCCCCACCACTCTTACTCCCTGGCAGCATCTACAGAGCCACGATGCACTACTAATATGGTATAGCATGTGGCTGCAGCTCTGAAAGTGAAGCTGACAGTTGTCAGTTAATTTTTTTTTATAAATAGCACTCAGTCTGCGCATGTGCAGTTCAGGCACCACTTGTAGGTGCGGTCCAGATTGTAGGCACTAAAGGTACAAAAGGACGAACAAGACCTCATACTTTAACACCTTACTTTTAATAGTGAGATCACATCAAATTGATTAACACAATCGATAGCTCACCTGCAGCAAAAAGCACAATATACTAAGTAATTACTACCATATAATTACATTGTATTGTTATAGTACAATGGGGTAGACCGCATATGCGGTCTTTTAGACCGCATATACGCAATCTACGTATCGAAGCGATACACAGATTACGTACAATAGCTACTACGCATGCGCAGTAGCTATTGTTCATTGAATTACGTCTGTCTATGGAAGACGGACGTAGTTCTGGATCCGGCCCAATATGTGTAAATTAGCGCTAATATACACATATTGTACTATTGCTTTGGATATTGGAGTTGGGGATCTCTATATGTGTATTTGTGTCGCAGGTTTAGCACTGAAAATAGTTATTTGTCTGGTTCGAGTTTTATACATTGTATTGTTAGTGTCAAGGCTTCAAAGACCTGTGCTCAACTTTAAATTGTGAAGTAAATCAAATCAATGCAAAGAGTTTACATGCACTGTCATTAAGAATATCAACACTCCGCCCCCGAGGTCCTTCCTGATCTCCCAAAGCAAGCAGTGTATCTGTGGATGCAGTCTCTGTCATATCCAGACAGACAGACAGACAGACAGACAGACAGGCAGGCAGACAGACAGACAGACAGACAGACAGACAGACAGATAGATAGATAGATAGATAGATAGATAGATAGATAGATAGATAGATAGACAGATAGATGTATTTTACGTTATTTTGCTTTCTGTATTTTATTGCATTGCATGCAGTGACATTATTTAATTATCTTGTATTTTTAATAATTAAATTTGTCACGAAAACAGAGCGTTTTAAAGCCTAGTACATTATTTCAGAACTTTTGACATTCTGACAGTGGTTGGATAAAAGGAGGTAATTATAATGTAAACAGATCATTCACATAAACGGAATTCTAAGAATGAGGCATGTTTCTTCATGGTTGCTATCACTAACATTCCACTTGTTGATTTAAAAAAATATTTTATGATATTATGTGGGGAATCCTTTCCATAACACTGTGAAGTAATGCTACAGCGTATGTTTTGACTCACTTAGGTCAATATTTAACAATACCTTCAGTTGATAGTTTGTATAAAAGGGTAAATCTGTAAAATAATGTAAGTAATGTAATCTACAACTTACATGGTATGTAATGTGTATATACGAAGTCCTGGCTTTTATTCATAAAAACATTCGCAGTCACAGCACCGAAGAACGTGATCAAGAGTGGACAATTTATTCACTATATTGGGCAATTGCCTTGAGAAATGACTCCTCGCTACTGGGAACATAGCAAATTAATTTTACAAGGATATTTGAAAGCAGGTTTTGTTGACAGGTCTCACCAGCAGATGGTTGATGAGTGTCTAGAAAGTATCTGGGTTCATTTTATATGATTTGTACTATACTGCCCGTTTATAGCTATCTTGGTGTGAGCATTTTTGGAACCCAACATGAAAAACCTATTTCCATTCCAAAGATGCATAATGGTAAGCAAGCACTGTTCATTTTGACTTGTTCCCATCATTACTTCACTCGAACTTCTGAAAGGTTGTGGTCCATTACAATTTTAGCCATGAAAATATTCCAGCATCTATTTTCCACTGCAGAGGCGTATCTATCCCTTGACCAGGAGCACCTGCCAAAGGGGGGTGCAGCCCAGCGATGCCACTCGTGGCTAATAGATAGTGTCGCCTAGTGCAGCGACTGGAGTCAGACTGCGACTGGATGCTTTTAAAATAAGGGCTGGCTAGTTGCTAGGATACCTGTGGTCACAGGCTTCTCTGAGGGGAGGGGGGGGGGGCTGGAGGCACATGAAGGGAGTACTGGAGGAGGCTGGAGGCACATGATAGGAGTACTGGAGGATGCTGGAGGCACATGATGTGAGTACTAGGAGTAAATGGGTAATTGAGAGGGGAGGGTTTGGTGCCAGTCCCTTACTTTGCCAGGGGCGCTGGACCCATAGATACACCCCTGTTCCACTGTTAACTTTCTCATATTTCAAAAGAAAGAAAAAAGCACATTACCATTAACAAATAACTAACCTGCCATTGTATCTGTAAAATAAAATGCAGAATCATTAGTTACACACATTTGCAAATATATTATTCTAACTTTAAAAAGTGAGGGTCCCTATATTGGGCCATATAGACTGTTTTTTTAAATTGAGCACTAAACACACTTAGAGGCACCCCTTAAGGCGTTCAAAATACTTTCCCGGGACCATCAGTTCCTGTGGGATGCTAATCTCAGAAAACTTCCAAACATTGGACCGAATCCTGACCTAATAATGTCAGATCACTTACGCACGCATGCAGACTCTCATTGTTAGAGTTAGGACCACCATATGCAGAAAGGCTTTGACGGTGGCTGGTGGCTTATCATATATTTGCGAAAATATGTGTAACGGATATTTCTGTGTTTTATTTTACAGATAGACGGTATAGTCTGTTACTGGTTTATGGCAGTGTTGCTGAGACATTTAATTTCCTTTGTTTCTGTGGCTAGCAGATTACCGCTGTACCTTTCATGCACCTGTTTACATTTACCTATAAATTGATTGAGCAACTTTCATTTTGTGTCTAAGCTGCCATAAAGCCCACACGAGAGAGGGGAGTGACAGGGGATTAAACTCCCCTCTCACTCACGGACGTACAGACTCCTGCACGTACAGAAAACGTGAGAATGTCTGGATCCGGTCCATAGAGCCTGATTCAGACTTAGGAGAGATATCAGCATACACAGAGTTGCTAAAGCCCGCTCTGATATACGGAAGTGCCTAACCCTGCCCATACTGTACAATTTAAATGCCTCCCCATGTCTACAATGAGTATATACAAACATACGGAGGGCTGTTGTGCCCCAACATACGGAACTCAGAATTGCTTTCCGTGCGTTCAGCATTCCGATGAATAATACCTCCCACACGCATGCACAGTGCGCTCACAAAGGCTGTCTTACACACGCAACTTGCATAAGTCAGCTGACGTTATTCATTCTGGATCCGGTCCATAATGTCGGTTACTCAATCAATTTATAGGTTACTACAAATTGGTACATGAAGGCAGAGGTAATCTGTACAGATAGAAAAGGTTCCCCTGTTAATAAGTAACTAACTTACTGTATTTTTTGGACCATAAGATGCACTTTTCCCCCCCAAAAAAGTGGAGGGAAAAGTGTGTGCGTCTTATGGTCCGAATACTTGCAAACTAAAGAAGAAGACAGATAAGGGAAATAATGAGTGCACTCACGTATCCGTAGCAGGGCAGCTATACTCTAAATAAAACTAAAATTATTTAATTTTATACTGATTAAAACCCACATAGTTATGAGTAGCTGCCATCAATAAGTATGAACAAGAAGGGCTATTCTGTTGGGCAGAGGATCTACAGTAGGCAGATGATACCAGCGAAATATCGGATAAAATAGATAAAATTAGATAGATATGAGATAGATAGATATGAGATAGATAGATATGAGATAGATAGATAGATAGATAGATAGATAGATAGATAGATAGATAGATAGATAGATAGATAGATATGAGATAGATAGATAGATAGATAG
>WWET01001177.1:67128-81673 GCA_011038615.1 Limnodynastes dumerilii
TATAGATAGAGAGATAGATAGATAGATAGATAGATAGATAGATAGATAGATAGATAGATAGATAGATAGATAGATAGAGAGAGAGAGAGAGAGAGATAGATAGATAGATAGATAGATAGATAGATAGATAGATAGATAGATAGATAGATAGATAGATAGATAGACATATATAATATTTATATTCTGTTGTAAAATATGTAGAAAAGATTTCAGTTGAAGTTGGAGTGAATATTAAGTAAATAGACCGCTCACACATTATTTGTGTATGTTCCCTTACATTCAGGCACCTAATAAATCTGTCATTCAATTAGTTTTTTTTTTTTAGAAGTGTTGTATTACCGTGTCATCACCTATAGTGAGATACCCAGAATGTTCACTTTTTTTAATGGCCTTTAATAAGTTCGAGTCCTGCCCAATAAATATTTATACTGAATAGCAATATAGAGCAGTGTATTATGAATGAATTATGAACCATTTTGAAATACTTGATTTCCAAGTTTATTAATATATGCTATCAGATAATATTTATATATTTTTGCATATTTTTCTTGGATTTCATTTTAAAAAGATAAAATGTTGAACTACATCTGACCCCGTAACTTGCTGAATGGTAGTTCCTACTGTATAAATGTAAATTCTGATTCAGAGTTTGAGAGTAACAGAAAAATTAGGTGCACTTCGACTAACCATGTTGAAATGGGATGAATGCAAATTATACTGTTGTTTTTTTGGGTTTTTTTTTATACATGGAAAAAATGTAGCTTTTGTTTATTGAAATTGTAATTTAGAGTTGAATTTAAAGTTCACCTCTCAACTCTAATTCTAATTGCACACATTCTATTTGTCAATGTGTGTTCCTTTCAGACTATACTGAGATACACCAGCCGTGCCCGATCTCAGTGATGTAACTACCAGGGTTGCTATAGGGCTTGAAGGAGTGAGTGGTCCAAGGCAGCCATTCTCCATTCCCCAATGGAGGATGCATCAGCCAGCAGGGACAGAGCTAAACCTTTAGCAGCTGGCAGGGTCTTTAAAGACAGCGCTCAGTACCCAGATGCTCTGCTTAGCCAGTGACTGTACTGTGCATGTGATGGCTGGGGGAAGCGCAATTTGCCCTCCCACAATGAAGAATTCTACCTGCAGCCTTGCTATGCGGCCCATCTGTTTCTATTTCACTTCCTGCTTGATTTCATTCATTTGGGCACTTTTGTGTGTGATAGCTACATAAACGGTGGATGCTGTCACCAGGATCACAAGCAACCTCTTGGAGGAGGAAGAAAATAAGACATAAGGCAATTCTAATGAGCAGACCATAAAAACCAGTGCATTTCATAATTGCAGGCAACTGACCTGAACAAGAATGCTGAAGAGTCCAAATAATAGTCTGGCAATACACTATATTTTGTGCCTTATGGACTGGATTTAGAATTAAGTATGTACTGCCCGCAGCGGAGGCGGAGTTATGACAGTGCGATCCTATATTCCATACGTATGAGATAAGGTCACTCCCTTTGCACGTACAGCAATTGCAAACCCTGGACCCTAGCTTAACTTCAACGCAATGCGTAAAATGGGGCTGCTGCTTACAGAAGGATCTGTGCAAGGGCCGCCATCAGGGGGAGGAACAGCCAGGACTACTGTCCCAGACCTGGAGCTGATGGGGGCCCGCCATCATTACCAGGTCAATGTGCACTAAAGAATTTTCCTGCACACCGACCAGATGCTAATACAGGTCTTCAGGGCCCGCCCCATGTGATGTAACAAATTACGTCACATGGGGGGGACCCACGGATGTCCTGGGCCCCACGAATTCTGATGGGGGCCCTGACTAAGCCTTTACTGAATGATTCAAATACCTCTCCCTGCCCACCATGCGTATAGCGTATACAGTGCTTGTCACGTCCCGCTATTGGTGGGCTGACACATAATTCTGGATCTGGTTCTATGTGTAGGAACACTTGTATGTTGTTAGAAGTAGCCATATTATATTGTTCACATGTTACACACAATTGCACCTGATTCAGATCTCCGCGTGAATGGAAGTCTGTAAGTCCACACGTAATACTTCACTCCCCTCTCACATATGGAGTTCTGAACACCATTTATGTGTCCAGAACCCAACCTTAAAACCTGTGCACGGATCTGCATCTATCTAAATGCAGATATGTGCGGATCTGTATTCTGCCGGCCACTTACCTTCATCTGTATACCTATCCCCGCCCCCATATGGATGAATGGTACCACCCCCTCGCGTCGGAACTCCGCTTGCAGCTTGTGGCAGTCCGGATCTGGCCCAATATATTTGTGCTTTAGGTGGATCTGCTGCACAGATTCTTGAAAGGGATTTTTTTTATATGCTTACACAATGAAAATAATCCCTGAAATATGACATATTTGGAATCCTCTGTTTGTTCTAGGAATAATTTCCTGGAAAAGAGCAACTTGTCGAATACAAATATTACACTTGTCAAGGTCTGACTTATTTGTAGAGTGAGAAGAGATAAGAAAATGTTAGAATCCACATGTGAACAGGGATGTATAAATATTAGTGCTATGCGTGCTTTGAAGAATTTCACTATTATTAAACAGAGTTTATCTTGCAGACAAGTCTAAAAGATTATTTATGTATCAATATGAAACAAGTATATTTAATGTTTAAACTGACCGGCAAAAATCACATGGAAGAAAGAAATTGTACTCAATGAAAATGGCATGAATTTATAATAAAGTACCTGAGTTGGTACAGTGTCTCCATGGGAAGAATTGCTTTTAATTAGGCCTGAGCTGTAGTGCAGGTGTCCATCACACTCAGTAGCTAATGGCTCAGTTCTAAGTTTTAAAATCTCTTCCATATGATATCCATGACATGGGGCCAGATTTACTAAGCTGTAGGTTTGGAAAAGTGCAGATGTTGCCCATAGCAACCAATCAGATTCTAGTTCTCACTTTCCTATTACATACTAGAGAATGTCAGCTAGAATCTGATTGGTTGCTATGGGCAACATCTCCACTTTTTCCAAACCTGCAGCTTAGTAAATCTGGCCCATGGTGTTCAGTGCTAGCTTCTTGGTTCAAGTCCTTTGATATTGTTCCATTTATTTATGTGTCCAGTGCTATGACTTGCAAGACAATGGGCCTGATTCAGAATTAGTAACGTTAGGGGACTTATACAAGTTTCTTGCGTAAGTCTTCCTAAACGTTACAACTGCACATGCTCATGGCGGATGTTATGCTCTGGATCTCTCTAGGAGATTTGTATGATGGGGTGCTCCACCAAATCCACATGTGGGGTAGGGACAGGCATGCAGATGAAGGGGACGGAGTTGCCATCATGAAGTTAAGCTAAATTTCTTAAGTCTCTATTTCAAAGAGACTCCAGGCAGAAGCAATCAATTTGTGAACCTCTTCTGAATTGAATGGTATAAAATGGCCCTTTCGTTTGTAGCGGTGACCCAGAGCCCAGATGAAGGTGATTAGGTGGCGGTAATCACTTCCGCTTGGATCTGCATTAAGATGGATGCTAATCCATGCAGGGAACTTAAGGGGGGTTCTGAAGGCATATGTCGTCTAGTCCACATGTCTCCAACCTCTTCTTCCATTGACCCTGAAACTGGTACTGTGACATAGGGCCTGATCCAGACCTACATCCGCTTGCGTTTTTACGGCGGACGTAAGCATAACATCGGCCTTTTGTACTTACTGCGCATGCGTGGGGCAGATGTTACGCTCATGTTATGGTCTGAGAAACTGAGCGTATGGGTCTTGATCGAAACAGCTTCGTATTTATGCTCGGGGGGGCGTGCCTGCCATACGATCTACGTAATTATGCACCGAGGGCTGGGTGAAGCATTTAAATCGTCCAGTATGGGCGTGCTAAGCGTTGTAACTAGGCAATGAGCTTACAGACGCACGCGGTTACAAACAGAAAAGTTTGGGTAGGGTTTGCTGGACGTAAGAGGGCAAAACTAAGTACGACCGGTTTCGCTGAGCGTAAGAAGGCAAAAGGGGAGTGCCGAGCGGAGTGCATCAGAGGTACGCCGGCGTAAATACGCTACGCACATGAGCCTTTCATGAACGTAGGTCTGGATCAGGCCCATAGGGTATAATCTACAATTGCCTACAGACTTCAATGACTGCTCTCATTGTTGTCCTTTATATAGAGCACTGCAGTGATCCACGTCTATTTCAGCATTTCTTTACATCACTGGACCAGTTATGTCATTGTACCACCTCACAGAAATGTATTCATATCAATGAACCGAATCCAGACCTCCACTGTCGCTGCGGCCGGAGTTCTGACTGCTGTGGCTGTGAAGGTCCAATCCCAGATAAACACTGCACCCTAACTACATCATGACCGAATGGGAGGCCACTCCCCTCACTCATAGGGTAGTTACGTTATCAGGTCACTCCCACATCATTCCTGCCTCCCCCCCACATCATTCCTGCCCCCCCCCCCCGCCTAAAATGGTGGCAGTGTGGAAATGGGAATTGTACGTAAGCGTTAATAAGTATCCGTCTGACAATGATGAATTCCTATCTTACTGTGAGTGGATGTGGACTTTTACATTATGCCAAAGTTGTTCAGTGAATATCTCTATTCTTACCTAGCTTGAAGAACTACTGTTGTTCCTTCACTTACCTGTAACACTATCATTCATATTTATTGAATGATTTCTAACATAGCAGAGCTCTGATAGACGTATGGCAGATCCGATGTGTGTGTAAGTAGGTCGGGTGCAGCCGGGAATATCTGTAGGCTTGAGGGGAGGTCTGGTAAGCATGGAAAGAATATATTGTTGTGTTACAGAATACATTAGTGAGTCTGAGTACAGGTGAGTAGTAATCACAGATCACGCACGTAGCAAGGCAACACCCATGACACTCTCCTCGCACGACTGGGTTTTTGGTGACTTACGCCTCCATAGGGCACCCTTATCTCTATGCATGTACTTACGCACGTATGTTATTTACGTATGTGCGTATCTATCTAACCTTGCCCTCAATCGCCCATGTAAATGCCCCCCCCGCCCACTTTCACGTAACTTCTAACATACGAAAAACAACCACGCCCCTCCGTACATATGTCCCTAAGTGCGATTCACAAGTCCGTGCCTAAAGTACTTACATGCATAAATACTACGTAAATTGCGTGGAAAAAGGTACTACACATGCGCAGCTAATTCGCTCCTAAAAATACGCACGCAATCAAGCGCAAAAACCTGTGAATACGACCCCTGGTGTCTCTGGGCATGCTGCTGTTGTTGCTAGTAAAATGGAATGGAATATTATAGCAAGCAAGGGACATATTGTTCTATTTTATTGGTATTTTGAAACGAAATACAATATGGGATATATTAGAAGATTAAACGTATGTAATATTCAGTATATATTTTGGTTGTTTATTGTTAGTCATTTATATTACCCAGTGTTTTATACCTTTCCTCAGTTGCTCCCGATTGGTCTCTAGACAGACTGCACACAATTTTAATATCTTGCGTGCGTTCACCTTGCACAAAAACTCTGAATCGGGTCCTATGTGTTCTATTTAAAAATCCCCATATTATGAACACATGAAAAATGTCTGCCAATAATTACTGGACTGTCATTCCTAAAATGTCACAAGTAATAACATTAAAATCTAGCATTGTAAATGTCTCAGAGCCAAGGTTGGAAATGTTAGAACAAGCTATTTTCCTCTCTAGAGTTCTACATCGAAGGACGTTTTTTTTTTCAAGGTTGTTAGTGCTTTTTTTTTTATTATTGGAGACACAACATGATACATGATGATTGTGGAATGCATTAGTATTGTGTAAAAAGTCAATATCATCATATAATTTAAACAAATCTGACGCTCTACCAAATGTGAGGAACCTCAGCAGGTAAGATCCTCCATTAGGGCACATTAGCCACAGAAACCTATATTAAAACTGTCCATGCAGTGACTGGAGACAGTGCTAATCCTTTATAATATACATAGCAATTGATGCCCCCAGGAACCTGTCCTACAACAAGGACAATAGTATTTTCCTAGATTTCACAACAATTTGCATCTTGTGCTTGTGTATATTTTCTAGCTGGTAAGTTGGTCAATGTTTTGACCAACTGATAATATCATGTTTAAGCTAATTAATATCTAAATCATATAAATAAACCAATAACATTTGCTTTTGTTGTTGTATAATATTGCCTACATTCCATTTGTAAATCTATGCTTTTATTTTAAGTAATCATAAATGGGGGAATAAAGGTTTAAAGTAATAATAAAAATAATAATAATAACTGTGATTTCTTTCTCTTTTTTGTTTGTAAATCTGAGTGAATGAGCTAAATTTTTATACTGTATATCAGTAGCTCTCAACTTTTTGTTGGCGAGTAGATTACTCGATTTCCCTCTATAGATTCATGTCAAGTACCACTTTGCATATCATGTACACACATGATATGCCATCTAGGATTTTACCTCCTTACAATCTTGTCCAGTTGCTCTGACAGTGGTCCAAGTACTAGGACCACTGGCTGAGAATCAGTAACGGCAACAATACTTGTACTTGTACTTGTTTTGCCATATGAAAAATATTACTTAAATTGTCTGAAGGCTACCTGACTGATCACGATTATAAGTACCCCCAGCAATTGAGACTTCCAAACACAATACACATTATTAAGGAGCTCTGTTATGATATCCAGATGATGTTTAGAAGTGTAATTCCTTTTTGTATTGTTTTAGCTTTACAACTATTTTTTTGCTGTGTATGAAACTATTTCTTAGAGCTGACAAGCCAGCATTAGATTTTACAGAGTTTTATTTGATACATGTGCAAACTGCAGTCAGTATGTGGGTGGTCTCCAGGACAGTGATAAGACATAAACATGTTATATAGTATGGGAGTATATTATGTGCTAGCAAATACATACAAATTAGAATGCACCCAAATACACACAAATACACACATACACTTCAGATAATAGTCAATGTAACCATCTTGGCTCAATATTGTACAATGTGTAACTTGTTAAACCAACTCTAGTCATTTGTTTAACTAAGTTTTTGGGCGCCAGATGAAATTTTAGAAGGTTCCAATTAAACATTATAACAAATAATAGTTTGATGTCTTTAACTTAAATTCAACCCTTGTTAGTTTTGGAAGACTTTCTGAAAGTTTAAATTGTTTTAACAGATTATATTTGCAGTTGCTGGATGACCTTTCGTTCCGAGCACAGCTTTGAAAATCTGACAGAAGCACACCCTGGCAACAACATAAATTCTGAAAATGAAATATTGTCAAAGAGCATGTGTGCTGGGCACCTTTCAATAAACATTGAGAATGCAGTTTCCATATTAGTACATCGTAACACATCAAGCATCAATCAGCAAAACTATTTGGTCACTATTTGGTCACCAGCATACCTAATGTATCACTTAACAAAAAAAAAAACCTGACAGGATAAGTTACAACTCTCAGTACTGATCAAACTACATAAGTGAGTACAGTAATCATCAGCAATTTTGCAACAATTAAACCAATATCTGTGACAATGATATGATGTGGCAACAAAAGATGTATTCAGAGTCAGTACTGCCCCAGCTACTGTAAATCATCAGCAGAGACATTGCTTTGTGAACAAGAGTTTAATACATTTCGAAACAAAAATTTTCATGTGTTCCAACACGAAACTCTGCCACCCCGGCAGAGAAATCCACAGCATGATGTCCTCCTGTCATCATGCCATTTGGGTGTGGATCCCCATAGCGAATGTCCCTATTTCGATAGGGCCGTTCGATCCCAGACAGTTCCGAACTGGCTGGGATATCGATTGCTTATGCCTCGATGAGGCATAATAATCGATCCTTGGAGCACCCTAACCCTAAGTCTCCCCACTCCCTAACCCTTACCCTAAGTCACTAACCCACAGCCTAACCCTCAGTCACCCCTCCAGCAGCCTAACCCTAAGTCCCCCTTCCCCCACAGCCTAACCCTAAGTACCCCCTCCCACAGCATAACCCTTAGTCCCCAGAGAGGGTTATTCACCTCTTCGGTGGTCTGGTCCGGTGGCGGCACTGTTTTCCGAAATTGAATGGATGAGTACTGGTTAGGGTTAGGCAGTAGGACAGGGGAGGTTAGACTTTGGGACATTGCTAAGTAGGTTTAGGGGAGGGTCAGGGAAAGGAGTCGGGGAGGAGAAGATTAATATTAAGGTTAGGGGAGAGTTAGATTTAGGTTTGCCTGAGGGGGGTGGTTAGGGATAAGAAAACTGACCTATCACCGTTTCAGGTTTCAGAGACTGTACCGTTGCGGGAGCCATGTCTTCTAAGGACAGACTGCCTTGAACTGACAGCAGTCGGCCCTTCATTGCAGCAAAGTGATCTGTCAAAAGACAGATCACCTGAAGCATTGAACCACACCTGAGTAAGAGAGCTCTAACCTCACTCATAGGACAGAGGTGTGTATTAAGTAATTAAATAAGGAAACAGATTGTAAATGGCACACATTAGTCCCAGCATACACAGGGACCTTTTATTGGATGAGAATGTAGGACTGTGTTCAGACTTAACAGTGCTTTAGGAACACACAGAATAGCAAAAGTTTGCACTTATGGGGTGCGTGCCCTCCCATGACACACCCCTCTGACGGACGCAATTTAGCTGACTTCCATGTCCATAGCCCTACCTTAACTTCTCCGTGCGTATCGTTGTGTGGACATAGCGAATGTACGTGGGGAAGTTCCTTAACTGAGCCCATACTGCCCTTATTTTATTTTCCTACAATTTAAATGTCTCCTCACACCCACATAAACTATTCTTCCACATAAGGAGTATTGTCACGCCCTGTCATACAGAGTTGTACAAGTGCGGAAATCATCTCCGTATATGTAGTAAAATCTGATGTGTGACATCTGCCACATGCATGCGCAGATCGCTAAATTACACACATGCCATGTGTATGTTTACAAACGTTATTAAATCTGAATGCGGTCTGCAGTGTTTATACTAGAAGCACTAGTTTACCAATGATTAACAGCTATAGAATACCAGACTCAGGGCCGGCGTGACCCGCTCCGCGAGGGGATGCGGTGCATCCCGGCACCATGCTGGATTGGCGCCAGACATCCCCCCGCACCATGCTATACAGATTGGCAGCGTTTATACATTCTGCTGTATGAACGCTGCCAATCTGTATAGCAGGGAGCAGGGGGATGTCCGGCGCCTATCGGACATCCCCCCCTCTCCCCGCTATACAGGTTGGAAGTGCTCATACAGAAGTTCCTGTGTGAGCTTCTGCAGCAGCTGGAATGGAGGCATATGATGGGGAATGCTGAGGGGGGCTGGAGGCACATAATGGGGAATATTGAGGTGAGCTGGAAGCAAATGATGGGGAATACTGGGGGCCTCAGAGACTTGATGGGGATATTGGGAGGGGGGCTGCAGAGACATAATGGGGATATTGAGAGGCTGCAGAGCCATGATGGGGATACTGAGGGCTGCAGAGACTTGATGGGGAAATTGGGGGGATGCTGAGACATGATGGAGAAATTGATGGGCTGCAGAGACATGATGGGGATACTGAGGGCTACAGAGACATGATGGGGATACTGAGGGCTGAAGAGACATGATGGGGATACTGAGGGCTGAAGAGACATGATGGGGATACTGAGGGCTGAAGAGACATGATGGGGATACTGAGGGCTGAAGAGACATGATGGGGATACTGAGGGCTGAAGAGACATGATGGGGATACTGAGGGCTGCAGAGACTTGATGGGGAACACTGAGGGCTGCAGAGACATGATGGGGTACTGAGGGCTGCAGAGACATGATGGGGTGGTGAGGGACTGCAGAGACATTATGGGAATATTGGGAGACTGGAGGCATAAGGGCGAGTACATGCAAGGGGGAGACAAAATGGTAGATTGGTACAAAGCACTTAGTAGGGTAATAAAAACAAATTTATTTTATTCTGAAATGTATGTAAAAAGATACCAGGGTGTGAGCTATAGCACACATACGCAAAACATACAAATAAAGTGTAAAAGGTAAACAAATATTGAAATTAAACACATCAAATACAGAGGTACAACACAGTCCTTGGCAAGGTGATAGTTTTATTCCCCAAGATGTATGTAGGTCCTAGTGCCATAAGAAGTTTGTCGAGTTTTTAGGAAAGTCCTGTATTAAGTCCTTTGTATGGGACTAGATAGGGACTTTAGGGCTGATCCAGAGCTACGCCAATGCGCTGTGCTTACTAAAGCACAGCGTATCGGCGTTCACTTTCCCCGACACTCCACCTGTGCGGGCATATGGCTCCTTCCTTACGCCTACGTCCCCTCCAGCGTCCCTACGGCGCTGCTACAACATCTGCCTGGCGCATGCGCAGATCGGCTTTTCGCTAGGACGGCGGCCGTAGGTCTGGATCAGGCCCATTGTCACTATAGCGAGAGAATCAGGGTACTTGCAAAATAGAAGAACGAACAGTAAATGATTATATACTCTCATTTATCAAATAATATATATGAAATATTGATGTAGAATCGCAATAGTTAAGATTGTATTTCTTTGCATGTAACAAACTGCTTCCAATATATCCATTGGCAAAGTTGCATCAATAATGTATTCTACAAATATAATATTTTCAAGATATAGATTTCTAGTGACATAATTTATCTCTGCCCTGACCAAACAGGAACACATCAGATAGCAGAGATTTTGTTTTTGTGTTACCTGTGAGCACTTGCAGATAAGAGTTTCCATTTCTAAGTAAAACAAAGAGATATGCTGTACAAGTCTAGTGCACTGTAATAAAGTCCACGGGTTCTAAATTACAGTTACTGTACCTGGACACAATAAATCTCTTGAAAGTCTGACAATAAATATTTAGGGCATCTGGAAATACTTTTTATTAAGCTGGGAGCTTTGACCTAAATTGAAATCCTACTAAATGCAATTTTAAAGACAAGTATAGTATTTTGAGCATATGTGTAATTATAATCAACAATAGCTACTGCGCATGCGTAGTAGCTATTGTACGTAATCTGCGTATAGTTTCAATACGTAGATTGCGTATATGTGGTCTTTTAGACACCGTTGTGTTTTATGATGATTACATGGATACTATACTCTAGAAACTCTAATGACAAATTGTTAAACAGGTAGGCTCAAATTTAAAGTTTGCAGGGAGGCGCCAAACACCCTAGCCCCTGCCCTGACCAGAGTATAAGAAAATAAGAGGAAATCAGGTGGAAAGTTACACAAGGGCAAAACGATTTTGAATTGCACTAGAACTGAGCCTTGTTGGAGCTGAATTAGCAGGGAGTCCTCCAGTATGAACAGGGTGTAGTGACTGGATAGTGTCTTAGGGCCTGATCCAGACCTACGGCCACCGTCTGCCATTCTGCGCATGCGCCGGGCAGATGTTGCAGGCGTAATCCATGGCTCTGGGTGCCGTGGATCTGGTGTCTGTAACTACAGCGTAGTTACAGACGAAGGGACGGTCAGCTCCGTACCTACGCTGTAGTTACGGAAGCTAGACGGGGGGAGGGATTGTAATTAGGAAGGGAGGGATGTGTTTGACAGATTACGCTTCTGTGTGAGCATAGTTACACACAGTTACGCTGGCTAAAGTTGGGGTAGCCTTCAGCCGGCATAACTAGTGCACCAGAGCTACACTGGCTGTACTTACGGACAGCGGGCCAGCGTAGGTCTGAAACAGGCCCTTAGACACTTGTAAACAGCTGTTCCCTAGCTATTGATTAGCCAATCACATGCCACCTCAACTCTGACAAGACTGCAAGGGGCTGTAACTAAGGGGGGTTCTGAGTCAAAATGATGAGCAGTGCTTGATGAAGGAGAGAGTTGAAGTTTGAACTATGGAACTGGTATTGGAGGTGTATATCTCCAACTAGGATCTGCCTGCGGCATCTGGATATTCTGGCTGCAATAGTTTTGGGCCTTTTCCAAAATTTAATCTGTACATCTGTGTACCTGTGGACATTAACAATTTGGACTTTAAAGATTTGCTGGAGTGTTTGAGACTTATCTTTATGCTATTATTCATCCTGACTGTCTAAAGATTGCTAACTTTTCATATATAATAAAAATACAGTTGTATCGCCCCTATTGCTCTGCCTGTATCACGGTGAATATGAGGACAGTGAGCTGTATGTGGTGGTAGCATGGCCTCTGGCATCCCATGTCCTAACAGGGACAAAGAACCGGATCCAGACTTGTGCAGTACAAGAACTTCCGGATGGAATAGCTGTGTTCTGTCCTGAATTTATTTAGCTGCACATGGGGTGTATCAACATACCATGTGTGAGATAGATATAGTGGGTGGGCTTTGATATTTAAATAATACAGTAAGAGCTTGGCTAAGCCCTTATGTGTGATGCAGTATTTGCCCCATACAGTAATAATTCTAAGGTCAGTTCTCCATTAACTAAGAGTACCCCCCTGCCCCCAAAATTATATATAAAGAAAAAAATATTCACTTTAACCACATGAAACTATATAACTACAAATACATTTAGGCTGTGTGATATTGTCATTTATGTGTCAATTTATTTTTGCTAGTTGTCTATTCCACTTCTATTGCCATCATATTCAATGATATACAGGAATTATACACACACACACACAAATACAGGAACAAATACACACACACACACACACACACACACACCAATATATATATATATATAAAATAAAATTTCAGCAATCACAGGAAAAATCCAAATGTATAAAGAAAATAAACAAATAAATAAATAAATGGCAGCATCTGAAAAGAGACGTTAGACATTCTGAAGCCGTGAACATTTACTAGTACTCCACAAGCGTCTGAAAATCCCAGTAGACTTCTCTGTTGTTCCCACACAGCTCATTTCCAATATAAATACAACACACTGGCAGATTCCCATCAACATTAAATCACAAAAATGCAATGGAAGAGGAAGTGAGTAAATACCATTGTATACATGTAATCTACTCAATGGGAAATAGTACATTGTGAAGGAAATGGAAGTTGACTCATGTTAACAGACAGGAGAAAATTCCTCGCTAACAATTTGCAGGACTGGATAGCTCCATGAGCACATTACTGAGTATAGGAAGAATTGGTTTATTATGTTTTTTTTCTAGGTTAGTACTATTAAAAATTGTACTCTATATAATAATAATAATAATTGTCGAAACCGAGTTAAAAAACATCGCCATTAATCCTAACATAAAAATTAATCTTTGCAAGAAATGAGAACAAAGAACCGAGGAAAAGTGCGGGAAAATTTGAACGTGGATTTAAGCAATTATGCGCACACATTGAAGTGTGCGTGCGTACCTTCGCAGGCTTTTCATACATTTCATTTTACACTTTAATAAACATACTAGCATACATATTTTCACACAGGACTTGTTCATGTTCATAGTCTATATGCGTTCCTATTTATTAAAACTGTGTTTTATATTCGCAGATGGTTTATTCAGCTAATTGGCCACCGATCGTCGAATAATTGTCTTATTTATTTGGTGTTTAGACTTGTAGTGTAGAAAACGATGTTATACTAGAGATGCTATTTTCTGCTAAAAGATCGCATAAAGCGATCGCAAGTTATAGGCATTAATAAGTTTTGATGTGAAATGTATGTGTCCACAATTATGCTGATGAACTTCTGAAGTAAGAACAATGAAAGACCCCAAGATCAATGATGAGCTAAGAATCCAGGATGGTCGCGAGATCTCTCCAATCAACTTGCGTATGGTTACCCCTTTGATCATTATCATTAAAATGACTTTGCCTGAGCGTTGGACCTCAGTAGGCATCTGTATTTGACGTCTCACCAGTGACTGGTCACTTTTGGTTAACTCATTCCCTGCTGATATAAACACACTTTTGTGGGTTGGACTGCAACTTCGACTCGATTGGTAATTTCAGGTATATTTGCGAATAATTGCGATCTACCGCACTGCGTACTTTTGGGGTACACTGACTCAATATAATAATAACAATAATAATAATAATAATAATAAATCATAATAATAATAATGGGCCTGATCATCATTTAGGAAAGACAGGGGAGTCACGCAAGCCTCTCCTCTTGCATAAGTCATCTGAAAAGTAACAGCGGAGCAAGCACGCACCAGATGTTACACTACTGATCTCCTAGCATACATAATTCAGTAATGAACAATAGGAGATTCAAATGGGGGAGGGGGGACTGCACGCTAATCAGGCTCTGGGGGCGACGATCGGCAGTTCTGCATTGATCTACTTTCTGATAAACACAGATCTGTGTAGAGACATTAAGGTAGGGTTCTGGATCCTAAGCATGAGAGAGGGGAGTGAGAGGGGGTGCACTCCCTTCTTCTGGGAGGACATATGGAAAATGCACATAGATCTGGATCAGGTCCAATAAATGGATCAGGTCCAATAAATGATATGTCATTGGGGCATTGGGTTTAAATTCATTACACATCGCTGGTGATTTTTTTTTTGGTGGTTTATCAGATCCTTTTTCCAAACTGCCGATATGTCCAGCGGTGACCTACTGAACACCTG
>WWET01001177.1:81734-102656 GCA_011038615.1 Limnodynastes dumerilii
GAAGAGTGGCGTGGGGTCACCCTAACAAGGAGAGGAGTGGCATGGGTTCACCTTATCAGAGGGAGGAGTGTCATGGGTTCACATTATCAGGGGGAGGAGTGGCATGGGTTCACCTTATCAGGGGGAGGAGTGGCATGGGTTCACCTTATCAGGGGGAGGAGTGGCATGGGTTCACCTTATCAGGGGGAGGAGTGGCATGGGTTCACCTTATCAGGGGGAGGAGTGGCATGGGTTCACCTTATCAGGGGGAGGAGTGTCATGGGTTCACATTATCAGGGGGAGGAGTGGCATGGGTTCACCTTATCAGGGGGAGGAGTGGCATGGGTTCCTCACAATCTCTAGGTAACCAGTTGAAGACTTTACTAGTCTGAGCTGCAACTAAAATCATCACATGAAAATGTAAGTGTTCAAGAACACAGATTATTCCAATAAATACTTGGGGCAGGGAAAACTGTAAATGGTTTTTCCCTTTAAAGTTGTTATTGTCATTTAATGCATAATTATTTCAAGTTTTACAAAATAGTCATGTGACTTTTTTTTTTATGAAATCATCATAAATGCAGCTTTAAACATTTAAAAAAGAATTTGTTAAATGTTGCTATAATCCATCTTGTTCAGGTACAAGTCAGTTTTGGGCCTGTGAGTTTCACTGCAATCGTGGCTAGAACTAAAGATGCCCTTAAAAACATGAACAGCGGTCAGGTCGTGTTTAGTGAAGTCCTGTTTTGGGGAAACCATTGCCAACCTAGGACTGGATCCAGTCTTCTGCACAAGGGGAGTTTTTTGCTCGCAAAGTGTAAAAAAACATCCCCTTTTTGCGAGTGCGCATGTGCACGCTATGCCAGTGGTCAGGGAACCGGGGTAAATTACCCCAAATGGGGTAAAAATGAAATTCCTGGGGGTTATGAACGGTCACGGCCGGGCATGTGGCACTGTCCCGTTGTCCCCATGCCCAGCTTCGGGATGCTAAAATGTCCCGTTTTCAGAGAGCAACAGGTGACATACACTATACGGCCGCCGCTGAGTCCCGATGCCCTGCTCACCTGCCCGCAGCTCCATTCACAAGACGTCAGCGTGACCTAAGGTGTCATTCTGCAGAGCACGCTGTGGAGGAGAGAGCTGGAGGCAAGAAGACGGTAAGAAAAGGTACGTTTATTATTGTGGAAGAAGGTATTTTGCTTTGGGGAGTGTGGATTTAAATAATAACAATAAACAATAAGGCTAAGTGGACAAAAAATTAAGAGGGGGAAATAAGCAACATCATTTCTCCAAAACCTGAAGTTTTGAAGTTGAAGCTTTCAAAGAAATTTTTAATAGATTCAATCAAATTTTGAATTCAAATACTTAATAATGAGTTACTTCCTTTCAAATTAAGGGGGTATTGTTGGCGTACCTAAATTTTGGGGAAATGTTCCCTGACTCCTGCCCTATGCGATTCCATAATTTCCGCTACATCATGCTCCTATGGTTTAATATGCACAAAACAAAAGCATTGTAATGCTGTTTTATTATATCATAAACTGTTGTTGTTAAGTCTAAATGGTATCCAGGACTTTAAATGTCCTTTTTACATACAGCATTAAACGTGATGGCTTGCTTGTTTCCAAGAAAGCTTATATAGAGATTGTAGATGACAACCTGTGATTATTGTCTAGCCCCTGTCTGTCTGAGAAGCTTATATCTGGGCAATCTCTAGCTGAATTTGATTATCTGGGTTTTTTTCTATTGTGTGGTTGTTTTTTTTTATATGTGATCCCTAAGGAATAACGATGCAATGACGCTGGTATCTGCCACTCAGCAATGATGGATTAGACAGTTCCTTATGGCAAGACTGTATATATAGACTGACAACATCTACAGTGTCAAGCTAAAATAACAATTCAAACACCAGTTTAATAGTTATGGTCTTAAACAAGAAATGTGATATTATTTAATACAATTTTTGTCATATCAAATGTGTTTTAAGATGTAAGAGTTACATGAACCATGATAAAAATAAAACACATTAGAATATGGCATATAAACGTCTGAAATTTATTAATGATAAGAAAATTAGTTCTTGCATTACTCCCCCCCCCCCTCATTGTTCTTTACCCCCCCCCCCCCTGTTTTCCTTGCCTTGTACCCTATGACCATTTTTTTCCCTGAAATAGCGATGTGGCGTGAATGTGAGTATGGGGAAAGCCTCTGTTACTGGGCAACTGATATTTCTTGCTTTACTGACTAATAAATAACCAATGTTATGTGAGCCTCTAATGCAGGGTTGCCAACTTTTAAAAGCTTTAGATGCATGCAGGGGGCAGGAGCATTAATGCAAATTGCTTCATTAAGCCCTCCCCCTTGACTATCAATTACCCCTTTCGGGGTTTCATAGGGATGGGGGTGGGGCTTGATGACACAATTTGCGTCCTCAAGTCCCTAGTAAACTAGTGTTGCCAGGCAGGGCCCCCTAATGTAAATGACGTCATCATTACTATAAAAGGCTGCCCTCTAGTGACCGAATGGTCATTAGGAGTGGCGCGAAAGAAGAGGAAGGAGCCTGTCGCCGGAGGCAAGTGCCGGAAGAGGCCGAAGAGCTGAAGAGAGGACCGGAACTGCATCTTCTATCAAAAGGAGAAAATTCTCCAAGCAACTGGAGAAGATTACCTGCAAAGAAGAAAGAAACTGCAAGCAACTCGCCCCAAGAATGATGACAGATATACGGTGAGTGTGAATTTTTTAAATCTATTTTATACAACACACAGTACATTACTACATATTTAGTATAATACACAGTGGCCACCGGAGGTAAGTGAACACATTAGTGGGCATTATTATGCAGTGTAAATGTTTATTTTAGCCACACAGGTATATTAATGTATTACTTTATGTTTTAAACACATTGGGGTAGATCCTGAACTACGTGTGTGCGTACGTATTTTAGCGGTGCGTATTTTCGTACACGTAAGGTCAATACACTCCCCACGGCACACCCCTTGCACGGACGTATTTTATCACATTACGCGACCCAAACCCTACCTTAACTTTTCCTAACGTAACAGAATACGTCCGCTAACCGGCGTACAGACTACGCGAACGTACGCAGCTTAGCACGCCCATACTGTACACTTTAAATACCACCCCCCGCCTACTTCACGTAAAACGCACGTATTGGTCACTAACGTAAATTTGGCACGCCCACACGTAAGTATTTACGTTAGCAATACGTGAATTACCCATACGTTTGAAAATACGCTACGTGAATGTGCGTATTTTCTGCGGTGCGCATGCGCAGTGCGTACAAATCTGCGAATTTACGTGTCCGCCACACGTAAATTCGCGGAAATGCGTAGTTCAGGATCTGCCCCAATGTATTTTTTTTCATGCACCGGAGACAGCGCAGCATGTTTAGAAGGCTTAACATGCTGACGCTGATATTACTACAAGGCTCAGCAATGCTGAGCCTTGTAGTTCTATCAGCGCAGCCATGCTAAGCATTCCGGACATGCTGCGCTTCTGTTTTTTTTTTTTTTTCAACAAAGCGACAGAGATTCTTCCAGGGAAAATTGCTGTGCTTTTCTATAGAAAAGAAAAGCGATTTACCCCTAGAAAAATCGATGCCTGTAAAAATATATATAATAAAAAACTGCCAAAAAATGACATCGTCTTATATAAAATTCAAGAATTCCTGAGATTTAGACAAACGGTGTTTTACCTTGATTTGCAATCTGATTTTAGCAGGAGGAACTGAGTCCAGCCTTGGTTCACCTCAGAACACCTAAATTCAGATCTGTCAGATTTCACCCAATCCGAACTGCTCATCTCTATACACAGCATATGAATATTCTTTCACTTGTTACATTTAACGTACAAATGGAGTTGGAGAGACTTGAAACAATTTGGTGTGGGTTGGAGGGACTTGAAGGTATTTGGTGGGTATAATAAAGGGTCACAGGGGTATCCCTAAATCACTCAATTTTGTTAAAACTATTCTATACAGATATAATTTATTATATTTCACTAAGATCACATAAAATATTTTTCCCAGGTGCAGTTGAGTCTGTCATTTGTGCATGTAATTATTGCTTTGTACTGGTACAGCAATATTTCAGTACTACTCTCAACTAAAAAATGGATCTATTCCTATACATCTCAGTGTGCGTTAGGTATATATCAGAATGTCAAAATTTGCTGGTTGAAAATGACAGTCTCAAGTAAAAATGGATATTTCTCAGGCTGTGCTGCCCTCCGCTGGTCACCCTCCAATACTGGGGTCCCACCCGTCATGGACCCCCCCAAATAAATATAAAGAAATTCCCCACCCTAAACAGTGAGGGAATACCAATATTTAAAAACAATGTAACTACCAATGTATCAAGAGTGTCTGCTAGGGAATGAAAAAACAGATAGATAGACTCCTAAGAATCTATAAATCCTCAGACAACAAAATATATTCTTCAACGGTTCCTTTTTGTCTTACTCACTGTCCCTTCTCTCCTTAGTCGGGGTTCAAGTACGATACTGCTTCTCAGCTTGCCTTTCCACCTTCCTTTCCCTTGTTCTACGGTGTGAGATCACAGAAGTCCGCTTATTTACGGTAAGTTTGTCCTCTTCTCCTGCTCATCCAATTCACAAGTCCTCATAATCCATAGAAAACAAAATGCACCCCTGTGAAGAATCCCTTGCCAGAAGACTTCCCTCTTATACTATTGCGCTCACCTTCAGATTCCTCTCCTGGTCAGTGTATTAACAATTTGGTGTCCCACTCCTTAGGATCCTCTGATGCCTCCGGTCACCGTTATCAGGAACAGATCTCCTCCAAAATTCCACAGCCCCGGTAAAGAGAACAAAGAAGATACCCCTGTGTAGGATTCCCCACCAGGTAATGTTGCTCCTCTTATTTAACTGCTCACCTTTTTTTCCCCCTCCAAATAGGCATGTAACTCACGGCTGGATTCTTCACTCTTTATCCAGGAATATCCACTGCTGTGATGAATCACAGGATCAAAAGTGAACGAATATATCAGGAAATCAGAGCAACGTATGCAGGTTGAAAGGGCTGAGTATATGCAATAGTACTTCAGAATATAAGTCCAATAGTACAAGTTATAAATGTTATAAATAGTTCAAGTTATAAATGTTATAAATAGTACAAGTTATAAATGTTATAAATAGTACAAGTTATAAATGTCCCAGTGTTTGGTGCAGGAATAGCAATTTGGTACAGTTGGTAAGTGACAACAAGCAACAGTATAAAGTCCAGCAAAGTTCTTCTCCACTGAGAATGGCTAAGAGCAACCATAGAATTACCGACTAGACACAAAAACAAGGTAAATTCAGCACAAGTCTTTACCACAGTAAGGTAAGCTGGATGTGAAGAAGCTGTGCAATGCAGGAAGATATACAGAGGATGCAACACCAGAAATCAACAGGTGGAGTTGGTTGGAAACTGCACTGCATTTATTGAGTCTCAGAATGCCTTTACCAGGAATAGAACACCGAGCATTTGGCAATCAGATCTAGAACAGGGTTGCCGACTGTCCTGGAATATCGGGGAGACTCACGGAATTTGGGTCGCTCTCCCAGTGTCCCGGGAGAACCTGCAAATCTCTCGCAAGCCCTGACCCCTAACAATCACAAGTGTAATCCCTAGAGTTACTAGGGATGAGCAGGACTTGAAGATGTCATCAAGCCCCACCCACCCCCTTTAACACCAGAGATCACACAAGTGATTCACAGGGCTTAATGACGCGATTTGCATAAATCGCGTCATTAAGCCCTGTCCCCTTGCAGTAATCTATGACTTCCCTCCGGGAGAAGCTTTCAATAGTTGGCAACCCCGATCTAGAATAGAATTATTCATCCTATGTTTATTTTGAACTTTAAGAGATTATTCTTAATTCCACAGCTGTGTTTGAGAAGTTCATTAGAATATTATATAGTTGTATAATATGTTTCAGGGCAACTTTCTTGATTGTATTCTATTGTATTTATTCAATGACTTCTTTTATGTTTATGAACTACAAGATGAACTTAATAGTATAGCAACTAATGTATGAGGGACATTAATTTTCCACCTTTTTTCCCTCTAGTACAAATATTGCCAACCTGTTACTCTGTTTGTGTTTTGAAACTGTGAGTCCCAGCATGCTTTGCCTCCATGGGCATAGCTGAAAAAGAATGACTCATAGTTTCCCAACCCCTGGAGAGCCACAGGTTGGCTAGTAGGCCCCCAGGGTCGGATTAAAGTTTGTGGGGGTCCCTTGGCAACTAACATTTGGGGGCCCTGCACATATTTAATTTTTGTAATAACAGATATGTTAAATATAGGTCATGAAGGAAAGAGATAAATATACATAAAACCATACCATCAGCAGCATTGTACACAAGTGTTAAAAGCCATAACACTCTAAAAAGAATCTGAGCTAGCCCCTTGCTGGAGTCCAGAAGAATATAGATTTTTTTTAGTATAGTATATATATACTGTATATATAAAATAGGATAATCGGCACTCCAAAAACAAAGGAAGATGCTCAGGTGTCCAGCTGGGAAAAATGAACAGTAGGAAGAAAAAGCGGCACTCAGAAGACTTTATAAAGGGTATAATGAAAGCAAAAGTGGTACACAGATACCAGCGTTCCAGTGGCACATAGCCACTACCATCAGGCGTTTCTGTATGTATATATAAACATATACACACACGCTCACTGAAAAGCTAAAAAAAAAAAAAAAAAAAAAAAAAAAGAATAAAAGGATAACCAATAACTCCAATATAAAGGAGATTGCTTTATTACAGGACATTATTAAGGAAATTACATTAAGGAAATTATAAAAGAAAAAAAAAAAAAAAAAAAAAAAAGGAAAAAAGAAGCGCTGCTCTGATACCCTAAAATCAAAATTGTATTTAGAAATAAATAAAAAATTCATTCAAACAACCAATAAATAAACAATAGTATAAACAATAGACTAATTTAAAAAAGGAACCTTTACTAAGCATTCTTTGTAATTGAAGCCTGAACTCCATTTTATTGTGATTCACTTTCTTATTATAAAGGATACTTGGAAAAGACTCTTTTATTGTATTTGTGAGTCATTTTGACAGTTATATTAAATGTATTGGTGTTTTTAATAAATTTTTGTGTTATGTATTTAAAAATAACCCCAGTGTTACTATGCTGTAAACCCTCCTCATAGTAACGCTCTTCATAGGTGGATCAGGGTCGTCATTCAGTGACATGCTCCCCTGAACAGTATAGAGCCGGTTACCGTTGCTACAGAGAGTCTTAAGGCACAAACTGCAAACGGCATAGTGCCCAGTCATGCATCCACAGCCAAGCATACCCCTAATAAATAATGACACAGACAACCATGGCTGGGTTTAAAAGGGAACATGATTTATTGAAATTGGGCCAGACTATTGAATGAATTGGTTGTATTGTGATGACCTTAAATAACTGGTCATCATAATTTGAAACTAGGTGGCCCAATAGCAGGGGTTCAGCCTAACCTTAACCTTGAGATCATCTTCACGACCTTGGCGCCCCCCTTTTGTCCGATCCTCCAGCATGACACTCGACCCTGTGTGGAACGCCCACCACAGCGGCCTGGAAGGTGGCAACCTAACAGGACCCAAACTTTGAGATGTAGTGTCCCCGCATCCTGGGTTGTGCAGCCATTGGACCGGACCACCCCCATTTCCCAGACATTTCCCCCGTGCGCCATACCCCTTTGTTGCTGACCCCCACCTGCTACTGCCCCACCATGTTCCGTCTGCAAAGAAAAGTTTGGTTAACCATGCAAAAACTAAACTCTAAAGCAAGATAAGGGAGGAAGAATCTCGATCCAAAGACAGATACTTCCTGTCTGACATCATTTTTTATACCCCTTAACCCCTCCTTAACTAACCCCGCCACCCCACCCCCTTCACTTCCTATTAGACTAATGACCTCCCCCAACAATTATGCCTGCCTGCGACATGGAGAGTGGATCCCATGCCTGCAGTTTATGCCCCTGCGGCCCTATGGCGTCCTGGGTTCTTTGCCAGAGTGTTTTGTGCTGCCAGGAGTCGTGACAGGCATTTCCTTGTGTGTGGGGGCACTGGGGCGGCCACCTTGGTTGCCCCTATGGTGAATCCAGCCCTGAGTAGCCCTGTAACAGTCTGTTTGCATAGACTACTTGTCATTTCAGCAGCTTTGAAGGCAGTTTGTTTTTGCCTGTTTTTTCCACTGTCCTGGTTTTTTTTATATTCAGTCCATGTAAAGATCAGTTCAGTTTGTAAACCCCTCTATCAACTTATCACAGCATATACCATTCATTCCATTGTGTACATTTATTTCCAATAAAGGGCCAAGGCAAAAACTTTGGCCTCCTATTTTAATTATGTCCAGGCATGGCCTACCTGTGACTCTTCATGGCAAAGCATTCTACAGGTCCTAGCATGCTTTGTCAGGTATCAGCTATGCTCATGCAGTGAAAGCATTGTGGGACTGGTAGTCTTACAACCTCAGGAGAGTCTTAGATGGGGCGGGCCTGCGCTAGTCTTTTCTAACTTATATAATACAACACTAATCCATTTTCTAACTTCATTAATCTTGTTTACATAATTATATTTTTTAGATGCTAAACTGAAGAAACACATATCCTTGATCCACCCAGCATATTGCTATGTTTAAATATTGCAGTGTAAACTATTCTACAGCTGGTGGATAATTACTTCTCGCTGATCAATGAAAACATTATGCTTCCAATTAAGCACAAAAATAACAGTATTTCATTGTTAAGAATAATTACATGATTAATAGTGATTACACAGGACATGCTGGTCCAAAAACAGCTCCCCGATATATTAACTATATGATATCTGTTAAACTAAAGCATTCAATCCAACTGGTAAGATATGAGAGTATATTATTATGATTGAGAACCTATACGAAAATAATGGACCAGATCCAGACTCCAGCATGCTTTCCGTACACGCGGGAGTCTGTCCATCCGATAGAGAGAGGGGAATAAACTTCCCCTGTCACTCCCCTCTCTCATGCGCATTTTACGCTGCCCATAAGCCTGCCTTAACTAAAGCGTGCGGATCGGCGGTCTGTTCGACCACTGATCCGCACGAGTGTGGGATACCCCTCCCACAATGTACAATTACCATACTTCCCCCCGCCCACTTCAGCATGTGGAGGGGAAGCACAGCCCATTTCTTTGGAAATGGCATTGTACGGAACAATGCTAGGGGCGCTAATGTAACACTAGTGTAACATTCGGAGCCCTCCAGTCAAATCAGGCCACTTATGCACTTCCAATATGCCTTATAAAAAAGTTATTTCTTAAAATAATAATTTTTTTTTACTATGCTTTTAGAAACATAAAACTTTTCTAGTTCTCAGTGGGATCATTCCTAGTTCACGGTGTGTGGTCTTTTTTCTGTTTTGGGCTTAATTGAAGCATTATTCTTCTTTCTGCCATAAAGAACTATGTGTCAGAGACACTAATATGTTTCTAAATTCCTTGCAGATGTTTTTACTGTAGATAACAAACATTAGTTCTAAATTACTTTGGCGTTTGGGTCTATGAGGTTTATTAACACTATGTCAATATCAGTGTAATGAGAGCTCCTGTATATTTGGAATGGGAAATTAATTGTTAAACCATTTGGTTGGCCTTTTCAGTTAGAGATTAGGCTATAATCATAATAATCATATATTTTAGCATCTAGTAACGCCTGATTTAGCAACTGTGTGTTTCATCCAGTATCTTATTCCAATTGTTCTAACAGGAAGCTGTGGTCTCCAGTATCCGTGGTCTCCAGAAGCCGTGGTCTGGGTCTGTGGATCACATACATATATCTAAACGTTTAAAGAATTTTTAAGCTTAGTTTTTCCCTCCCAGCTAGCACTTGTCAGCCTGCTATTATGTGAGCAAATCTTGACGTATAAGGTAAGCACAATGGGCTGGATTCAGACTTAAGGAACCGGATTCACAGATCCGGTGTGAGTTAGGTGCGGACAGAAACGCACCTAACTCACACGTCCTGCCCCCATCCAGCCCCTTTTTTAAGGGGTGTGAGTCCCTGGAAAGAATGGCCCTATTTCGATGGGGCCGTTTTCTCCCAGCCATTTTCGAACTGGCTGGGATTTCGATTGCATATGCCTTGATAAGGCATAGCAATCGATCCACAGAGCACCAAACGCCGTGTTCTGAAAGGTAAGGCTGTCAACTACCCCAACCCTTGCTCTAATTCTAAACCTAACCCTCCCCTTCCTTACCCTAACCCTCCCTTCCCTGCAGCCTGACCCTAACCCTCCCTTCCCTGCAGCCTGACCCTACATACAGACATTGTATGTAGATAGCGTAAATAAGCTACTACACATGTGTAGTAGCTCAATTCTTAAAACTATGTACGTAAGATGAAAACTACGTAACTGTGAATCCGTGACCATTGTTGCTACATTCCCATCTCAATATTTTCCACAGAAGACATTGCTCCATGTATTGTGTAAATGTCTATACAGACAGAAATAATAGAAAACAGGGAGTGTGCTTCGATGACACAATGGTCTTTATTTCAAAAGACCATCTTCAGTCTGCAGTGTTTAAGCTAACCCTACCCTTAACCTTTTCCTAACCCTCCCTTTTCCCGCAGCCTAACCGTAACCTTCCCTTCTTAAACTCTAACCCTAAATCTCCATGCCATAAAGCCTAATCCTAACCCTCTATGCCCCGCAGGTTAACCCTAACCCTCCACGCCCTGTAGGCTAACCATAACCTTCCTAATAAGCCCTAACTCTAATCTTTTACCTGCCACAGCCACTGCAGCCTATCCCCAATGTACAAGCAGGGAAATAGGTTTTTGTTCACAATAGCAAATTTCTATTTTCATCCTATTTCAAGCAATGATACAGCCACCATTTAGTTGGCGACTGTATCATGTTGGAAATATGGACGCTTGGACTGGCAACTGCATCCCATTACCAGGAACCACTCCAGTGGGTTACAGTACTTACTACGCAGTATGCACATGGGTTCCGGCCCACATGCCAAGTCCAAAACAGGGACAGTACGGGAAAAAGTGACAAAAGAACCAGGATACAGAACTTAGTTTATAGGAAAATCAAGCACATTGGAAAAAAAGCCTGTCGGAACACAACATGTTAATAGTGGTAAGTGGTGAAATGCGTTAAAAATAATTGTTACAGATTTATTAAGTTTATGCTCATTCCCCAGGCAAAGGGCATGAGGGCAAGAAGGCATCACATGTATCTAGCCATTACAGACTGAGCAAGGTCCAATTCATACAGAACACTAAGACAGTCAGTAGCAGTGATAAGAGCTGTTTGCAAAGATTATGACTAACAATTTCTGGTTGTTTTTGGGAAATATCTGAAATACTTATTATGAATGTATTTCAGCATGACTACATTGACAATAGATAATTCAGGTATCTATTTATGCATGAGATGCTCCCTACAGTATAATGAGTGTGAAACAAAGACTTTGCAAGGGGTGTAGTTCACCACTGAGAACAGCACATTACTGAGGACGGACCTGAAGAAAAACTTCCTGCGCCACCACAGACAGGTAAGCTCCGATCTGTATGTCCCCAACCCTTATGCTAATGCTCACCCTAACCTACTGCTTCCATTTCCACAGCCTGAGCCTAAAATTCTTCTTATGAGATCCCTCCCCTCCTTGCAGCCTAACCCTAAGTCTCCCCCTCTCCCATCCATCCACTCCCCGCAGCCTAACCCTAAGTTAAACTTTCTAGGCTCCATCCCCTCCCTGCAGCCTATCCCTAAGTCTCCCCTTTTCAGATCCATCCGCTTCTCGCAGCCTAACCCTAAGTCTTCCCTCCTACCCCCTCCATTGCTCCCCACAGCCTAACCCTATGTCTCCCCTTCTCCTGTCCATCCACTCCCTGCAGCCTAACCCTAAGTTTCCCCTTCTAGGCTCCATCCCCTCTCTGCAGCCAAACCATAAGTCTCCCCTTCTCCAATCCATTCCCTTCCTGCAGCTTAACCCTAAATCTCCCCTTTTAGGCTCTATCCCCTCCCCGGGGCCTAAACCTAAGTCTCCCCTTCTATACTCCATAATCTACCCACAGTCTAACCCTAAATCTCCCTTTCTCTTATCCATCCGCTCTACACATCCTAACCCTAAGACTATCCTGCTAAACCACATCCCCTCCCCTGAACTAACTTGTCCACTACACTTCCGATACACCATATACCATACTAACTCACTGCTAGAGCGCAATTATATCTCCCTTTCTTTCTATAACTTGTCCTGTTGTTGGAGCGTCGGGAACCGTCAGGTCTGCGGCGTGAATTTCTGAATGGGGACATTTTCGCAATACACACTGCCAACAATTAGCTGTTTACTGTGTGTGTCAAAAATGTCAGTTTTGCAGCAGCACAAGAAACCCCTTTGCAAGCTGTTATTGCACATGTCACATTTTTTTAAAGATAAATATCAGCAAATGATTGCATAAATAGAAAAAAATTACACAAAAACAAATAAATTATAAATAATCACTAAGGAGTATTTACAGATAACTGCCTTTTTTATTCCATTTATTTACAATTCTGATATACACATTTTTAAGGTTGTAAAAAAAACCCCCATCAAAGTGAAATGCAAGCATTTGGCCCTCTGAGACAGGTGCATTGCAGATGTCTACTTCTGTTACCCCTTCTGGGGCTATTTAATACCTGATCTATTACCAACTCATTTTAATTATGGTACAGTACACGTGATTGCACATTGCACATTGCAACATTTACTGAATATGACTACTTCTCACAAAACATAGCATATATGCTCTGAAAATAGGTTTGTTTTTTTCAATAGAGCAACAGTCTATTCTATATATACCTTTATATATCATTAACATGTAAACACAGAATTTTTTTTTTACAATCAGTGGGTGTTTCCCTATATAACCAAACCCCCCTAAAGATGTTTTCATGTACTGTGCTCAGCAAACCAGTTCTTTAATTGCCATAGGAAGTCCTCGTAAAGCGTCCAATGCATAAGAAAACAATCACCACGAATAAAATCTCTAGAAACCCCTTTAATGCAAATGTTCTTATGTTGAAGAAAAGTGTAAAATGTCAATAAAGAAGCTTCACATTAGTTGAAATACACTCATACAGATATAGCTACTTTCTCAATAAAAGGGAACTTCTATTTGATCCAAAGTTTCATGAACAACTTTTTTCAGCTTTATTTAATGGAAACTTTATGGTACAATAACTATGGGCCGGATCCAGACCTACGAGCGCTTTACGTGCGCCTGAGGGCAAGAGCAGAGCAGCAAAAATCGCTCTAAATTCATCCTCAGAATGGAAAATGATATTGTTTTAACTTCATGATAGACATGAAAATACAATAAATAATTGAATAAATTGGTCAATGATCAAGTTGGCTGAAATGATTTGTTGTTAATTCTGTATATCTTATTTGGTGCGGTAACTTCATCATCAAGTCCTTTTCTTCATTAATTTAAATATTTACTTATAAGCTGCATTATTGTTGACCGTGTATGTAACACAAAGAAGGCTTTTCATCTTTGTCAGTGTTATCCGGTGCCTGATCCAGGCTTCTTGTCTTAATAGAAAAAAAAAAAAATCCTTAGATGTAGTTTCATTATGAATGTCTTTTTTATGTTTAGACTTATTGAACTGTACGGTAATCATTATTATATTAAGAGAAATATAGCCAAAAACCCTAACAATTAACTCATGGATGTATTAAAGTACTCATTAGATAGGGGCTGATTCAGAGTTTGGGTGTAAGGGCAAGACAGGTGCAGGTGTAGCCTAGCCTACCCCTTCTACACTTAACATCCACACTACATCCTTCATATATCCCTTCTCATCCTTCCCACTCTCCTCCGCTCACACCAGCTGTCCACTTCCTTCCCTCTCCTTATGTCTTCTATAAGTTCTTCCCTCCCACTCCGTGTGTTAGCTCACATGAGCAGGGCCCTCCATCCTAGTGTTGTTCCTTCCTCCACCCCTCCCCTCTCACTTTGTACCCTCTTGTCCCTCTCTGCTTCCCTTTTACCCAATCCCCATCTGGTGGCTCCCTCTCAACCTCTCACTGCGCTCTATCCTCTGCTACCTGATCTTCCAATCTTGACACCTCGTATTTTGCCTTGTGTTCTGTGTTTGCTTCAATTTATTGTATTTCTGTGATATTTTCATAGTCATATTGTATTTAATATATCCTATGCTGTCCATCCCTACCCTGTATGTCTGTACTGTATTTTGTTGTATTTTGTACGGCGCTGCAGACACATTGTGGCGCCTTATAAATAAAAAACAACAATAATAATAATAATAATAGCAGGGAGTGCACGTCTCGTTGCATTCCCCACTAAAGGTAGTAAAATCTGGACACTTACATGTCCAGATCCCTACCTTAACATTCACGACTTGGTCTGCGGCCTTGCGGCTGCAGAACTTGTCGTAATGCTGCTTCCCCCGCCCGAGCCCTCATTTAAATGCCTACCTCTGCCTATATGGGTGACAGCCCCTTTTAGGGTACAGCCGGCGTACGTAATGTACATTACATACACCAGACACTACGCTAGCCTAAGAAGGTTGTGCGCAATCGCCATGTGTAATTCCCCTGTCGACTTTAGCCCAGGATCTGGGCCTTTAATGTTTCCCTGTATGGTAAAAGTAAAAAAAAAATTGACTGTGGATTCTACAGAGCCACCCATGTAATTGAGTTTAGCCTGATGTTACAGGTCTACATCATCAGTGATACTGATTGGCCAGTGTCTTCTAGCATTGTCACTGACATAATCTATGTCATGACCCCATCAGAGGATACCATGGGCCTGATCCAGACCTAGTTAAGTGCTTGAACTTAGTTACTCCTGGGTTAAACCAAGTTGATTTTAGGGTGAGTCAAGTTAATTGTATTCTTAGCATGCAGGGATATATCTTTGAATTGCTTACTGCACACAGATACTGACCAGCTTTACTATCACACTGTTATTTAGACTTGGGATAGGAAAAGTCACCTCTTAACTCTAATACTGTTTGCAACAGATGAAATATGACTCCCCTGCAATCAACATGGTTTAGCCCAGGAGTAACTAAGTTCAAGCACTTAACTAAGTCTGGATCAGGCCCCATGTTAGGACAGGCAGCAGAAGAGAAAAGTCAATTAGTGAAGAATAGGCAGGGGTTTGGCAACAAAACTAAAGAATATCTATGGAGAGATGTCTGGAGAAGCATTACCTTCTGGAAGCGGGCGGCATATTCATTTTAAATATGGAAAGGGTATAAGGAGGTAATGTGCTAATAGCAGGATCGTAGTGGGAATGGAGGTGAAGAAAGTAATGGAGCAGAGGGTAGAATGGGATTGCTCAGTTGTACTTGACTTGATTTCATATTAGGAAACTGGTACACGCCAAAAAAAACCACTGAGAACCACTGCCCCTAGAACAAGAGTGACAGAATATAACTCCATGGTACCTTATACATACAAAATGGAAGTTGCTCAGATCAATTTAAAGGTTCACGTACTTTAGGAGGGATATAGGGAGCAGGGGGAGTGCCCTTAAGTATTCTATTAGCAACACTGAGGGTGAAATACTGAATCGTATCGCCAAGATCGTATTAGCCAAACCTTACTGTATGATTTAAATATCAAAGTCCACCCACCATGCATCTCTTATACAGCTGGTGCCAGATTTACTAAGCAGCAACCAATCACATCCTAGATAACATTTTCTTGTACGTAATAAGAAAGAGAGAGATAGAATCTGATTGGTTGCCTGGTGTGCAGGCCTATCCCTTGTACGGTACCCTGAATTATGCACAGAATGCAGCCTTCCCAAGCTGCTTTCTGTGCAGTAATTATTATACTACGCAAGTGCAGTACAAGCAGAATAGCTTATCCTACCGTACAACAGTCTGAATCCGACCCCTAGGACCAGATTTACTAAGCTGCGGTTTTGGAAAAGTGGAGATGTTGCCCATAGCAACCAATCAGATTCTAGCTCTCACTTTCTTTTTACATACTAGAGAATGTCAGCATATCAAAGTCCACCCACCATGCGTCTCTTATACAGCTGGTGCCAGATTTACTAAGCAGCAACCAATCAGATCCTAGATAACATTTTCTTGTATGTAATAAGAAAGTGAGAGATAGAATCTGATTGGTTGCCTGGTGTGCAAGCCTATCCCTTGTACGGTACCCTGAATTATGCACAGAATGCATCCTTCCCATGCTGCTTTCTGTGCAGTAATTATTATACTATGCAAGTGCAGTACAAGCAGAATAGCTTATCCTATCGTACCACAGTCTGAATCCGACCCCTAGGACCAGATTTACTAAGCTGCGGGTTTGGAAAAGTGGAGATGTTGCCCATAGTAACCAATCAGATTCTAGCTCTCACTTTCCTATTACATACTAGAGAATGTCAGCTAAAATCTGATTGGTGCTATGGGTAACATCTCCACTTTTCCAAATTCGCAGCTTAGTAAACCTGTCCCCTAGTCTTCAATAAAATAAACCCAAGTTCTAAAATATTTTATTGACTTTTCAAACAAGTTTATGTATGTGTGGTAGCTGAAGCATTGCAAATAATCAAAGAAATCTCTGTTCCATTGCAAAAAAAAGTTTATAAACGTTAACTGGCTGCTTAAATAAAGTTTTATTAGAACATTTTGTTTTTGTAGATAAGGCACAGTACAACCTATCTGTATGTAATTCAAGTTTTGGGAAAACCTACTGAACAGGTTGTGTTTTCTCTTTGGTATTAACTGGTGTTTGTGATAAATCATAAAGATGTGGTATAGAAAACATTAGAAAGTTATGAACTTCATCCCTTTGATCTTGCTGAATGATAGTCACAAAGTGTTTTACTTAGCTTGCACTTTCAACAGACACACAGTGCAGCCAGATGTGTAGCTGAGAAAACAGAAAAAGCAAAACACACTTTGAAATTCGCCATGAGGCTTAGTGATAGATTCTTCTCCCTCTTATAAAAATGTCCTACTGTAATAATGTGATATATGTTTACATTTTGTAACAACTGGAAGAGTTCCTACTTCATTTATCCCTTTTATTTTATGTTTGCAGTCATATAAATTTCAAGTGAGTTTTGAGCTATCATGACATGTGGGTAATGTAATATTATAGCTATCTATAATAATATATGTTTATTTGTCTTTTTAAAAGAACCCAGATGCACATTCTGGGTAATTGCTTATACGTCTGTAACTATATTTCTTCGACCTTGGAAAAATGTTGATGTGTTCATCACGACAGTACTGGACTTCATTAAAAGATTCAAAATTCTAAGTTGTTTTCTTCACGAATGTGATTCGCTGGTACAATGGTTTTTATATCGAATTTCCGGGGGTCAATGTAAAAAGCGGCAGTGATGCCTGGAGTTGCGAAGGGTGATACTCCAAAAGGTAAGAGTTTACCTTAACCCTAACTTTAACCCTCCCATAAACCTAACCCTCCCTTTCCCGCAGCCTAAGCCTAACCTTCCCATTCTACAGTACTAACCCTAATGTTTCATGCTCTGCAGCCTAACTCTAACCTTCCCCTTAAGACTTAACTCTAACCTTTTACATGCCGCAGCCGCTGAAGCCTGACCCTAATTTACCCACCGCAACTGCCGCAGCAGCCTGTAACTATTGGGAACAGATTCCTATTCCCAACAGCAAATTTCTATTTTTAGCCTATTTTGAACAATGATATGCCCGCCATTAGGTTGTTGGCTGTATCTTGTTTGAAACATGGCTGCTCGAACCGGCAGCCGCATTTTTGACCTATGTTTAGTCATTTTGGGCTGGATCCAGGACAACGTCTGTCGTCCATAGTCTCTAATTTACGTAATCTATTTTTCGTTATGTAGATTGCGTATATGCGGTCTTTAAGACCGCATATACGCAATACGTAGATTACGCAAATTAGTTACCGCGCATGCGCAGTAGCTAATTTGGGCATCTGTCGGACGTATTATGGGCGATGGACGTTGTTCTGGATCCAGCCCTATGTGTTCCTTCTGAAAGTAGTTATAAATACTTTGCAGTCTCTACTTTCTTTTTGCCATTCCAAGATTTTATTTCTTGGGTTTCACCATCAAGAACTGATTTTACCCTCTTGGGGAACAATTTTCCTGATTTATTGAACTTCATTCCATTTATTTTTATTATGTTATTTAGTAATGTTTTCTTATTTTCTATTTATATGCTAGTTATACATACACACCATGTGAGAGCAGTGGCGTAATAACTGTTGGTGCAGTGGCGCTGTTTATCAATGTAACACAGGAACGGAAGAAATGAAAGCCAGGCCTCATAGTAAGCAGCCCGGCTTTCCCTTCTTCCATCCCTGTTTGAGAGCCAGCACTTTTCCCACTGCCAATAGGTCAAAATTGTGACCATTGTCCATATATTGATTGACACCCATAATTGCCCACTCCCTCAAAGTTTCTGCGAAAGTCATGAAATTTGGGCATTGATCCCTGGGAGAGCTGGAAAATCTCCTGGATCTGGGATTGAGGCAAGAGATGTAATGCCTCAACCCTCTAGTGTAAGTTATTGGCTTATTGACATCAAGTCCCACCTCATCCTTAGTAACTCTATAAATGGCAGCGTTGAATAAGCAGGGGAGTGATTTGCATAAATGAATCCTTCAAACCCCGCCCCATCTTGCTGTCTCGTGTTTTTCCTGGAAGGGAATAACAATAAGCTGGCAACTATGTTGACACATAGGTTATTTAAATAAGCCAAACTAAGTGTTCTCCACCTGAACTGTGATTTAAGGAAGTTATTTACCTACATAGAGTGCTGGGGAATAAGGTAAGGTAGGGGGATATCCTAAGAATTAGACATTTGTTTTAAATTCTCTAAAGCTACTTGAAATATTTGATCATAGAAATAATAATAGGACTGATATGATCCTGATAAACAGTAAATAGTTTCTATGGGGTAGATCCAGACCTAAGTGCTTGTTACGTTTGATCGTGTAGCGTATTTACGCGAGCGTATTTACTATGTACGCCCCAAGGCACTACCCTTGCTTGTACTTACTTTGACCATTTTACACTTGCCAAACCCTACCTTAACTTTTCAAAGCGTAACTACTGATGTACGTAAAGGCTACACATACGTATGATTATGATACTGTATGATTTAAATGCCTCACCTCACCTCCGAAGCGTAATTAGGGGTGTCGCATGGCTGCCACGCCCCTTTGTTTGTAGTTACGCTGTTTATACGTGGCTGGTACGTACGTTCAGAGTTACATGGCATAATATCTACCGTGTGCATGCGCAGTAAATATTAATGGGTGATTTTACATGAGTGGCTAGCTTAAAATCGATTGCGTACGTAGTTTAGGATCTGGCCCTATGTTTGGGCAAAAAGCAATAAATAAACACCTTCTGTAAGTAGATGAATTATTCCATTTTTTTCATTAAATAAACTGAACAGACCGTTTATAACATTTGTAGTGAAATGAGTTAGATGAGCTTAAGAGCCGTCATAAAACAGTAACTATTCATCTGACTGGTATGTGGGGATTAGTGTACAGCATCTTTCAGTGACAAGATGACAAGATGCCTCAAGATGGACATTTCCATTAAAGGGAAATTCCATTAAATACTGGAAATTCAAGTAAAACATCACCAGAAAATGAATGATCTGGTTTCCAGCCTGTACACTATCCAGCAGGCACTTAGTCATTCTGTGGATGATTTATACTCACAAACAATTCAGACAAATATTCTCACCAAACTACAGTACTATTCACGCTCATACCTTACCTTTTTATAGTTTAAAGATAATGGGCCTGATCCAGACCTACGATGTAGCGCTGAGCGTACTAATGCTCAGTGTTACATCGTGGGACTCCCCCTGACACATCGTATTTACACTCCCTTACACCTGCTGAAGGCTACCCTAACTTCAGCCGGCGTAAGGGAGTGTAAATAAGCTGGGACGGCGGCATTAGTACGATAACGCCGCCCTCCCAGCCTCATTACCCTCCCTCCCCCCAGCCTCCCTCCACTAACCTCAGCGTAGTAACGCTGGGGGACGCCCCCCTCCAGCGTTACTACGCTGCTGCTGCGTTGCCGTAGTTACACCAGGCAATATCTGCCCGGCGCATGCGTAGATCGGCTTTTCAGCTGATCTTACGCCTAGTTAATACGGCGGGCGTAGCTCTGGATCAGCCCCAATGGACCATATTCACACTTAAGAAAGCTTTAAGAAGGTGCGGATATGCATGTATTTATAAGCATGTATCCGCATGCATATAAGCTTCCTCAACTGCCACCTTTCCCTTTTTTTTTAGGAACCCAGGGTTATAAGAGTGTAGGGCTTCCCTAACTTTCCGTTCATATTCTCCTTCTTAAAAAGAATACAAACGTTTTTTGCCCTTGCAAATCCTTTAACTATATTGTACTTAAGCCAACGTCAGAATGCCCAGTAACAACGTCAAAATGTTCAGTGTCAACGTCAGAATGTCCATTACTAATTCCTTGGTCATAAATGAATGAAATGAATAAATTTAGGCTTCCTAAATTTTATATTTGCTTCTAAATTTGAAAGCTCTTGTTTATGGCAAATTGCAATAACAAAAAAAAAAAGGAAAAATGAATTACAGAAGATCATCTGGCCTACAGATATGTCCACACTTAGTTTGAATTAGAGATGTGCAGGCTCGGTTCTAAGAGAACCGAGCCCACACGAACATAAGAGTCCGAGGCAGGATCCGAGCATAGCTCGGATCTCATCTCAAAAAAAAAAAAAAGGAAAAATGAATTACAGAAGATCATCTGGCCTACAGATATGTCCACACTTAGTTTGAATTAGAGATGTGCAGGCTCGGTTCTAAGAGAACCGAGCCCACACGAACATAAGAGTCCGAGGCAGGATCCGATCCTAGCTCGGATCTCATCTC
>WWET01001177.1:140710-154458 GCA_011038615.1 Limnodynastes dumerilii
TCTGGGGATCCTGGGGACCGGGAGGCCTGGCTGCGGGGTAGGGTGGAGTGGACGGATTACTTGTTGGACAAATCGAAACGTAGGCTATTATTTGCGAAGCACTCCTTGTACTCGCAGGCGGATGCAGGGGGTAGCTACCTGGCATGTCTTGCGAGGGAATCCAGAAGGAGTAATATCATCCCAGCTATCCGTGATGCTGGAGGGGCGGTGCACTCTAGGGGGTCAGAGGTTGCGGAGGTATTTCTCCGGTTTTATAAAAGCTTGTACTCTACCCAGGTGCAGTATACGCCTGAGCAGTTGTCTGCTTATCTGGACCAGGTCCGCTTTTGCACCCTCCCCCAGGAGTCAGTGGATTTCTTGGATGCTCCCTTTTCGGTTCCGGAACTGGAGGGAGTCATTGGCTCCTTCCCTAACCGTAAGGCCCCCGGTGTGGACGGCATTCCGGTGGAGGTTTATAAAACTTTCTCCCAATTTCTTGCCCCTCAATTATTAACCCACTTTAACGAATTCTTTCAGTTGGGGGAACTCTCTCCCTCCATGCTGGAGGCGCTTATAGTCATGATCCCAAAGCCCGATAAGGACCCCATGTACCCGGAGTCTTACCGTCCAATCTCCCTCCTTTCAACAGACGTGAAAATTCTTGCCAAATTGTTGGCTACTAGAGTAAATAAGACAATTAACCAAATTATTCACCCGGATCAAACCGGCTTTATGCCGGGTAAATCCACTACCATAAACCTCCGCCGACTCTCTAGCCATATTCAATTGACGGATGAATCCACACCTGGGGCCGCGGTTCTGTCCCTCGATGCTGCAAAGGCATTCGACTCAGATGTTGCCCGGCATCGCTACTGCAACGCCCGATCGTGGATCGTGGACCAGCGTCCCTACGTTCAGGTTAGTGTAGGTTGGTGGAAGGAGCTAGTTTAATGAGGGTGGGAGGGCAGGCCAGGCGGCCATACGCTCCTGTGCGAGCGTTTGGCCCCTTCCTTACGCCGGCTGAAGTTAGGGTAGCCTTCAGCCAGCGTATGGAAGGAGCCATACGCCCACACAGGGGGAGTGCCAAGGTAAGTGAACGCCGATACGCTGTGCTTTAGTAAGCACAGCGCATCGGCGTAGGTCTGGATCAGGCCCTTTGGACCAGATCCAGACTTAATAACAACAGCCAATTTACATATACAGCATGTATAAATCTGGCTGTGGAAACGCACTGCGTATGTGCGCGACAGATCGTAACTCTGATCGTATGTAACTTGTACGTAACTCTGTATGCTAGGGTTTGACATCCCTATACAAGCTGAATATGTGCATTGCAGGGGGAGGGATGCATTATAATTGCACAGTGCAGGCTGGGTTTGGCTCTTTTGTACAACACGGCATTACATACGACCAGAGATACGTAAGTTAATGTAGAGTTCTTGAACACGTAATTCAGCTAAGTTATGTATGTACAGGGGGTATGCCAGCGGGAGTACATTATCCTTAGTAGGGCGTAACTTGGGTACACCAAAATACATAAAAGGATCTTAAGTCTGGATCAGGACCGTTCTGTCTTTATCGCTTTCTGTTTGCATCTTTCTGTTTCTATCTCTTTAACTTTTGAAACTCCCCACACTCATGAATATTAAGGAGATGGCATCAAGGCTCTGCAACAAAGAGATCAAAGGGGTGTGTCCTGTAAATAGCTCCACCTATGGGTGTGTCTATCACTGTCAGAAAAACTACTTATCAATGAAAGGGCGGCATCAGCATTTATTTATTGTAAAAATGTCAGTGAATAAATACTTTCAGTATTTTCTATGAAGATTTTGAACAGTAGAACCGCTGACTTCTTCATTTATATAGAAAAGCAAAAGAATAGAAAAAGTAGGAGACACTGCAGTTGATTATCAAGAGATCAAAGTGTATTTTTCATTTCTTTCTCCGTTATTGAGGTCATGTTGTCTTAGATAACTGCCAGTCTTTGATTACATCTTGGGGCCAGATTTACTAAATTGCAGGAAAGGAAAAGTGGAGATATTGCTCATAGCAACCAATCAGATGCTACCTCTTACTTTCCTATTACATACTTGAAAATGTCAGCTAGAATTTGATTGGTTGCTATGGGCAACCTCTCCACTTTTCCTTTCCTGCAGCTTAGTAAATCTGGCCCCTGGTCTCCATAAAACTGGCCATCATCATAAGCCTCAATACAGGAACATAGGACACAATTTCTGAATTCTGTCATCATAGTGCAGTGACTACTTGAATTGAATCATGGAGATTAACAAACTATTTGAGGAGTCAGGGAGATCACCCAATCTATCATGGCGTTTCTCTGAGTTGACAGCTATACTCCTGCCACTCATAGAAGCTAAACATTCTCTTACAAACCAATTATATAAGTTACATAGGTCAGCCTTTGCTTAATAACTTCTAGACCAGGCATAGGCAACTGCGGCTCTCCAGGCACTGTAAAACTACAAGTCCCAGCATGCTTTACCTGCAAAAGCATAGCTGGTACCTGACAAGGTTTGATGGCAATTGTAGTTTCACAACATCTGGAGAACCGTAGGATGCCTATGCCTGTTTTAGACCAACACCTTCTGGCAGCTGCTGAACTCAGACTTCTGTTAAACATTGCAGACCCTCCAACATGACCCATTCCGTTAGGTACAATATACTCCACACTTCAGCTTCTAACTGTCAAACTCACATGGTGAAATGACTTATCTGATATTTAAAAAACTACTTGCCCCTTCAACATAGGTGGTTACCATAGCAACTGACAGTTGGAAACTGAAAAGCGGAGTATTCTGTACATAATGGAATGGGTCATGTTGGAGGATATGACATTGTTGCACAATATAGTAGATACTCTAATCAATGCATAGGCCAATTAACAGGTGTATGCAGAAATAATCTACAAACAACTCAGGATTATATTATAACTGCTAAAATACATCTCATTTTATTCCTCTAAAGCTTAAACCATATAAGATTTTCCTTGTATATATACTCAAAGCAAACAGGCTACATGTGTCTCTATGGGGGATAATGCCTGCCTTATGGAGCATGTATCAATTTCCATGCTGTGTTTCTTGTCTATGTTCCTGGCTCCACTGGCTAGATATTTTCATGCATGCAGTAGATCCAGGGAGGCAATGTGTTGGTGTAATCTGATTTATATATGAAAATATAAGGGGAGAGATAGAGGGAGGAGAGAGAGAGATAAGAGCGGAGAGAGAAAAGAGAGGGAGGATAGTGAGGGGAGAGGGGGAGAGGGGGTAGAGAGGGAGGGAGGTGGGAGAGAGAGAGAGAGAGAGAGAGAGGAGAGGGAGGGGGAGAGAGAGTGAGAGTAAATACAGCACTTATTATTGCTTTGGTTTTTATAGGGACAATGGGCCTGATCCAGACCTACGGGCACCTTATGGCTGCCTAAGGTCTGTACGGCGGTCATCATAGCGGGGAGCGCACTTACGTGTCCAGATTCCTACCCTAAATATTACGATCAGCTCTGCGCCCTTATGGCCGCATTGCTGATCGTAACAGGGTTTCCTCCGTCCCCAAATTTCATGCCTATCTCCACCTTGATGGCGGAGATATGGCATGCGTAAAGGAGGGGATGCCCCCTTTTAATAACAGCCGCTGGCCGTAACTATAGTTATGGCCGCCGGCCATTACGTCGCCATATGAAGGTTGTGCACATGTTCTACGCAGGGAAATTACGGCCGAGACGGCCATAATGCCCTGTGCGGCCGTAGGTATGGATCAGGCTCAGTGTCTCAACAATTTTTTTTTTATTCCATCTTTATTAAAAGAAATGTTACTTACCTGCTAGTGACAGGTGGACTTCTACCTCGGCCGTGGCTGCAGCTTAAATCTTCTTTTCTTTTGTGCATGTACAGTAGATTTTCAACTACTCTGCTGTGCAAGGTTTTGTGCATGTTCACATGTGGAGAGTCCACTAAAGATCGTCCTCTGGTGATATAGTACTGGATCCAGGCCTCCAGCGGAAGCATTTCTGCTTCCTGCTCTTATAGACTGTGTAGCCTGAAGCTTTGATGTTTAATCAAAGCCCGACACCAACCCTGCCACTAATAGCTGTAAAGCTGGCCACACACAAGAGCGATTATTGTTGCGGTCATCCTATTATTGGGAGATTGAACATATCATTGCTGTAGACATCGGGGATGTTAAAAACGCAGATTAAACAGTCCATACCTAGTGACATGTTTTAGTGCATGGAGTTGTTGTGATGGTTTCCATGACAACGAGCTACACACTTAGGGCCGGATTCACACTACTGGACGTATTGCATATACGTCCGGAGTCTCACGATATTTGCTACTGCGCATGCGTAGTATATTTTTTACGTAACCTATGTATTTTTTAATTACATAGATTGCATATATGCGGTCTTAAAGACCGCATATACGCATTCTACGTATACACAGTATTAAAGACCGCATATACGCAATCTACGTAACAGAAAGATACGTAGATCACGTAAAAAATATACTACGCATGCGCAGTATGAAATATCAGTATATGCAATACGTCCGGTAGTGTGAATCTAGCCCTTATTGTTCACAGCAGCAAGTAGTGTGTGGAGCTGATATTGATATCATTGGATATTATTGGATATCTTCTACTGAGAACAAAAATCATTCTAGTGTGTGGCCGGCTTAAGTACACCTCATCTAATATGCTGGGTTGCACTGTGCTTTGCTTCATTGGACTTTATGCTGAAATAAAGCTACTGTATCTTGGTTTTGCCTCCTGCTCCTGACTTATCATAACCCAGTACATGCTGCAATTTACCACTGTGTCTGATCCAGACTGATATATATCCCAGATAGCGTATCCTGTCTGTGCACGTCTGCTCTCTCCAGTGAACCAGCCACAACTATTGAGTACTACTGGAGTAGCATTTTAATCCCTTACAGTAAGTTGCTTAAAAAATAATAATAATAATAAATATATATATATATTATTATATATATTATAGATATATTTATATTATAGTTTCATTTTTTTTGAACAGTTATTCATCTCATTTATATATTTTTGCCATTCAGCCAGTGGGTCCAATGTACTGTTTATATGATGTGCAGGATTCAAAGTACTTGGTCCATCCTTTATTCCATTTTCTTCTGCAGATTCCCCATCACAGCTTATTCAGACATTAGAGCTGCTGTAGGGGCTCCAACTCACATAAATCATACCCTCCAAAATGACCCATGCTATTAGCTTCAAAATACTCTGCTCCTCAGTTTCCAACTGTCAGTTACTATGGTTACCGCCTCTGTTGAAGAGACAAATAGTTTTTTAAATATCAGTTAATTAGTTTCAATCAGGAGAGTGGCAGTTGGAAGCTCAGGAGCGGATTAAATTGTACCTAATGGAATGGGTCTTGTTTGAGGGTCTGCATAAATCCATATTTTGTGTTTAATATTGTTTTAAACAGAAAAAAATATAACACATAAATAAACAAAATAAAAATGAGAATTTCCTGAAGAATAACGCTCGTTTTAATAACAGCTTAAAAAATAAACAAAACTGGGGAATTATAGAAAGGTCGTCTACCAATAAAAAAAAAAAATGTTCAGACATAAGGCGAATTACTGATATATGTCACACAATTCACGAAACAAAATAGATCCTGTTTATGCCCACGGCATCTGTCATTCTAGTGCAATCTCAAAAAAGTCAAATAAACAAGAGAGAATAACTTGAGTATTTTGTACTAATAATGATGACTGTACTGCACCAAGTGCTGTTGTTCAATGTGTTTTGGGTTTCTTGTTTAATTTGTAACCACTGAAATTTGTTGTAACCCTATACTGGTGTGCCTTAGCTTCTATAGGTTTTTTTCCTTTGTGATAATTGTTCTTTCACTTTGGCAGTCATTTAAATAACTTTAGTCATTTTATTCAAGTGTAATATTGGGGTTCTTAAATTACTACTGTGTATGTAACCTCCAAACTCTACTGATTTTGTAAGGATAATCCAATTAGCAGACAGGCCAGATGCAATTCATGGAAAGTCCAAAGCAGACACAGTTTTCTTACAGAATTGATATTTGCTTGGGTCTGGGAAGATTTAGGACCAGGGGCCAGACTTAACCATGTTGATTGCAGGGGAGTCCTATTTCAAACAGTATTAGAGTTGAGAGGTGATGTTTCCTATCCCAAGTCTAAATAATAGTGTGATAGTAAAGCTGGTCAGTATCTGTGTGCAGTAAGCAATTCAAAGATATATCCCTGCATGCAAAGCATAGGTGTATCTATAATGGGTGCAGGGTGTGCAGTGCACACGAACCCCTCAGAACAGAGGGCCCCTCAGAACAGGGGGCCCTGTGGCATGCATCCTGCACCCAGGGTTGGCTGGGGAAGGGGGCCATTCGGCATCTATGTCTTCCCTCTAAAATTTTCCGGAGGGAAGAAATAGAAGCAGAATGAGTCGCCCTTCCCCTGCGGTGGGACTGTCCCGATTCACAGGGCAAAAAAGGGGTCCGCGAATCTGGATAGTCCTGTCTCAGGTAAGGGAAGGGGGGCCCATGTGCAAATCCTGTACACGGGCCCCCTCACTTCTTAAAACGCCCCTGATGCAAAGAAAAAAAATAACTTAATTCCCACTGAAATCAACATGGTTTTGCCCAGGATTAACTTTCCCTCTTATTTTTAAGATCTTTCTTAAGTCTGAATCAGGCCCCAGATTAGGCTTTAATAAGGTGCAGCACGTGTGTCTGGAAAGTTACACATGTGTTGTAAGAAGGGGTTAGGCATGGAAGATCCAAAGCTACTAACGGAAGCTGGAAAACCATTCCTACTTGCCGTTACTCGTTCTCTGCAAAAGAGAATCTTCCGTGCGTACTGTATGTGTCATATTTTAAGTACTCACTATTTACACATCTGCAAACCAAACGGTTGTTGTTTAACATATCTATTAGCCCATGTAAATTATTGTCATATTGATCACTTTTAATTATCGCTACCATTTACCTTTGCTAACCCTTTAGTATAAGGTTCTTTTGAACCAGCATTACTTGTGATTTATGTAACTTTGTGCAAGTATGAATTTCTTTAATTTTAATTCATGTTGTGTATTCATGTGTATTTAAGTTTTTGTGCGTTGTTAACTCTTTTAGTTTGTTTACATGAACATGCCAAATGGCATGCTTACCCATTCATTCATAAAAATTTAGCAAAAGTCGTATTTTCTGTTAGGAAACAGAACACCGGGGTGCGGAGTCAAACCAGAGCCTGGTATTCACTGGAGCCCCTTATGGTGGGGACAGGCTGGGCTGCAGAACCCTGGCAGGTCACGGCCCCTGATGACTGATCCTATGAGTGCAGGTAGGAACACTAAACAATTGCAAGGAAGCCAAAATACTAAATAACAAAGCACAAAACCCTAGACAAACAGTGAAACTAACAAGGGGTGAATACTGACACAAACACTCACATAAACAGCAGGCAATCAGAACCAGAGGCAAAGTACAAGGAAGGATGGGAACACAGAGGAACACAGGGAAAAATAAGGCAGGGCACTCAACAATCGATAGAGAAGCAGACCAAAAAGCAAGGAATAGAGAGAGAGAGAGAGAGAGAGAGAGAGAGCAAAGATGCCAGCAAACGATATCATCAGCAAGGAGCTACAGCTTCTCCTGCCTTATATGGAAGCTGCTGCCCTGTGATAGGCTGCAGCTGCCGTGCCCCCTGCCTGGCAATAATCTGTGCCCTGGCTACTAGGCAACAGCCAGAACATGATAAACAAGAAGGCAGTGCCCACGAGGCGCTGGGGAAAGAGCGTCCTGGCTGCTAGGCAACAGCAGAACATGCAACTTAAGATGGGGGGGCCTCTGAACCCGCCGGAGGAAGACAGGGGCGCCGAATAGGACCGACCATGTGAGGTTAGATTTACATACTACCACGTAACATTTGCTAAATATAGGCAGCCGAAAATTAGCTTCCGTCTGCCTGCATTTCTAAACTGCATTTCATACTATTATCGGACGGGAGACTGTGTTCCTTTGCCTTTAATCTTTATTAAGGGTAGGTACTTACAGATGCTTTGTTCAGTCTGATTTACAGATTTACAGTTTCTGCAGCAAATCATCAAGGTAGAAAATACTGACCTCTACAGTAAATCAATTGCACATAGGTGTCAGAACTGGGGGGGTGAGGGGGCATCTCTCCCCCCCAAAATATCAAGGGGGGTGCCCAGGACTGGTGGCAGGGGGAGGCAATGGGCAATGCGGCGCCAGGTCGGTCATCCCCCCCTTTATGAAGACCGGCAGGCTCCTACAGGAGGTTTCTGTATGACCTGCCGCGGCAGTTACACAGAGCAGCTGATTTCAGCTGCTCTATGTAGCGGATACAGACGCTAATACAGGAACTTCCTGTATGAGAAGGAAGAGAGAGCGCCACGGAGGAGGAGAACACAGGTAAGGTAAGCCTTTTGATACTTGATGGGAGTACTGCAGGGTGCTGGAGACACATGATGGGAGTGCTGGGGGGACTGGAGACATGATGGAAATACTGGGGAGCTGGAGGCGCATGATGGGGATACTGGGGGGCTGGAAGCACATAATGGGGATACTGCACATGATGAAAATACTGGGGGGGGGGCTGGGGGAACATGATGGGGAATACCGGGGGGGCTGGAGGCATATAATGGGGGGCAGGCTGGTATGACATGATGGGGAATCATCCTGGGTGGCTGCACAGATACATATATTACACAACAAGGTGCGGGGCGCACCAGTATGAGATGGGGGGCTAAATTCTTGCCCTCCCCAACAAAAAAGTTGTGACCCCCCTGCAGTTGCAGTAGCAGTACATTTCCACAACCCTTGAGAGACCTCCAGTGCTACATGCAGTGTTTATGGTCCATAGAGCTGATGTGTTGGTATTTCTGTGCGCTGAAATCTCTGACCTACATTATTTTTTATCTTCTTCATTTGAGGGACAGAACTGGAATGTGTTATATCATTGATGTAAAGAAGACTTCAAAGTGAATGACTTGTAACTATTGTTCTAATACGATATGCACTGTCTAAATTCTACATAGATAAATAAACCAGTTTTTTTTTCCATTTTCTCAAGTCTCTTTGCGTTCTGTACAATATGTATACGTAACAGGTTCACTAAGTTCCTGTCATTGATTAATATGATGTGTCTTATGTTATGTGATCTTTGTGCCGTGGTATTGGATGTTGTGACAGTCTAAAGGTTTATAAAAGATGACCTTTCCATACTCCTTTCCTTACCTCTTCCTGTTCTCTCCATTGTTTTATTATATTTCTCTTTACAGATTATTGATGTGTAATAATCAGTGATAAGAATAAATATTTAAATTTGATTCCAAATATGTGTGAATAGAAGTCGGTGAAAACTGGGTCTCTCAGAAGTCGAGACAGCTGAAAGCTCATTTTTAGCTGTCTCTGTTTTGAAAAGGCTGCCATTTTGGATATATTTTTTAGAATGGGTATGGGTTAAATTTTGGGAAACGCAGCCATAGACCTGAGGCACCTGATTCACAGACTAGAGAGGGAGTTTTAGGGTTAGGCAGCAGGGAAGGAAGTGTAGGGTTAGGGTAATAAAAGGGGAAGGTTTGGGTTAGAGTAACGGAAGGGGAGTCTCAGGTTTAGACTGTGCGGAAGGGAGTCTTATGGTTAGGCTGCATGAAGGGGAGTCTTAGGGTTATGCTGCAGGGAAGGGAGTGTTAGGATCATGCTGCAGAGAGGGCAGTCTTAGTGTTAGGCTGCAGGGAAGGGAGTCTTAGGGTTAGGGTAATGTCTGTTACACATATTTGCGCAAATATATGATAAGCCACCGTCAATGCCTTTCTGTATATGGTGGTCCTAATTCTAGCAATTAGAATCCCAATATATATATATGTTTTTAAATTGAGAGCCAAACTTACCTCAGGAGGCACCCCTTAAAGCCTCCAAAATAGCTGCTGTGGAACAACACCTCCTCTCAGCTGCTGTTCCCAGACATGCTCCCAAACAGTAAACACACAAAATGGAAGATGCTCAGATCAATTTATAGGCAAATGCAAACAGGTGCATGAAAGGCTGGGGGTAATCTGCTATCCACAGAAACAAAGGAAAGGAAATGCCAGGCAACACTGCCATAAACCAGTAACAGACTATACCATTCTATCTGTTGTCAGCTTGACCTGCTGTGGGGAAGGGAGTGTTAGGATCAGGCTGCAGGGAGAACAGTCTAAGGGTTAGGGTAATGGAAGGGGAGTCTTAGGGTTATGCTGCAGGAAAGGGAGTCTTAGGGTTAGGGGTTAGGGTAATGGAAGGGGAGGGTTAGGGTAAGGGTAAGGGTAAGGGTTGGGGTTAAATTTAGACTTACCATTCCAACCAGCATCTTCTTTCTTGCAGAAAAGCAATTGATTTCCCAGAAAGGTCGGAACTGGCTGAGTAAGGGCGGTCCTTTAGAAAAAAGACCGCTTACAGCGGCGACCCTAACCCAATAAAAGTTTAGCAGCATGATTGGTGTCACTGGACCGTATTGAAGGTGTCACTGGACCGTATTGAAGGTGCATTGCGGGCGGAACTCTGAATCCGGCCCTTCATCTCTAGACTGAGTCCGACGCTTCTCACGGACGGGTAAGTTTTGCTATTTTTTTTACATTTTTTTACAGTTTTATATATTTTAGCTGTATTTATGACATTTTTACATAAAAATATAATTTAATAATATTGAGCTGACGTTAGTTTTACACCTGGAGCGGAGTGTAAAACTCCGCTCCAAGGCTTTGTAAATATAAGGAAGCGCCGGCCCACTCTGAAATGAACGGGCCAGTGGAGACCCCCGATAGTAACATGGATCGCCATGGAAACTACTATTTTACATGACGATCTATTGTCTGTAAATAAGAAACAGTTCATTTTTATGTGATAATGTCCATTTTTACATGAAAATGGGCATTATCACATGAAAATGAACTTTGTAAATAGACCCCTTAATTATTTATTGCTCAGTTTGCAAACTCTGACATGACTTATCTTGCTTGCTGTACAATTTTTCCCAAAAGAGTGAATTTGTGACAAAATACAATACAATATATGTATGTTGCTACTGTCAGCTTTAAAGTTGTTTAAAAATGGCCATTTAAGCTTTTTACTGCAAATATATGTCCTACATAGGTCAAAAAGGACGATTTAATTAAATAAATAGGAACGATGGCAATGTACCCTTGTAAAGCAACTCACTCACTCAAACTGACATTTCTACCTTTCAGTGATATTTAAGGTAGATAATTCTTCTTCAATATAAAATGGTTACATGCCTAAATATAATAGATATAAAGGGTAAATGCTATATTTCAGACATTCAGGTTTTAATTAAACTTCTCTTTAATTGAATCAGAAGTCGAATGCTTGACAGTAACAGATGCTTTGATATTTTTTTCCATTATTTCTTTGTGAATTACAGTCTTTGATACCAGATCCAGGGAGTTTACAACATAGTTTCAGTAACTTGTGAAAAAGGTGTCGTTTTTCTTGTAACCACTCGGCAAAAGTTTGTTTTTGTTGAAGTTAACAGAGATAGTTGTCAAGCATCCAGCATCGTGCTTATCAAGATTAAAAGCTGGAGGGTTGCCAGTAGTTTCTTGTGATCAACCGAGCTGAATCTTTTGGTACATTTGTAGCCGATAAGACTAGCAAATTACTGGACACAAAACTATAGTTTAGCAATTAAAATGAAAAGGAAGACAAAAGTGGGATGTCTTGGAGGATGAAAATGGATGAGTATTAAAAAAAGGTTTTTTTTTGCAAAAGCAATTAAGACAAAACTTACATTGGGAATGCTTGGAAAAGATTGTGTGTGTGTTTTAAAGAACAGTGGCGAGTAATGTGTAGGGCTGCAGTGCCCCCTATTAGTGCTTGTCTCACAGCATTGTGTGGCTTCCCATCACTTTTTTCTGTAAAATGTTTGCATGACCGGAAAACTTGTTTGAAAGTAAAAGTATTTCAATAGGCTCCATAGGCCACAGCCCCTAGAATTATAATAACGTGGACTGAATCCAGAATCTTAACGCAGTGGTCTGCCAGATCCATAACCCCACCTTAAGACCTCCACACTTTCCTCAAGTAAAATGTGGACAACTCGGAAGTCTGGATAGAGAGGAGGGTGCTTAGCATGTCATCGCTGTACAATTTAAATACTGGCCCCTTTCCATGTAGCGGAATTTATTTCCTGCTCCTTTACAACCACCATCAGAAATGCTCTCAGTATAGAACTTTGGATGCAGAGCTGTACAGGAAATGCGGTGCCTGCATTGCACACCTGCAAAATGCAAGTGATTTCTGATTCTTTGTGGAGGTAGAGATCCGGTCCGTGTTTTCAAACAGGAAGTGTAAGGAGGAGAATATACACAAATTGGGGGGGGGAAGCAATTTACATTGTACATCATGGGCAGTGTTAGGCACTTGTCCATACGACAACTGCTGCTTGCGGAGAAGTTAAGGCAGGGTTATGGACACAGAAGTTTGCACATGAGAAGGGAGTGTAATGGGAGTACACTAGCCTCTAGCGTGCGGACTTTAGCAACTCTGTACTGGATCCAGACCCCTGCAAGTGTTCCGTACGTGCGGGAGTCTGTCCAGCCGCACAAGATAGGGGAGTGAACTCCCCCGTCACTCCTCTCTCTCGTGCGTAACAAGTGTGACTTACTGTTACTTACTCTGCCATAAGGCAGCCTTAAGTCACACTTGCGGCTCAGCAGTTCGTTCGACTGCTGATCTGCTTGTAAGTGAGTGGTGACATCCACACTGTACAATTAACATGCTTCACCCGGCCCACCTAAGCAGGCAGAGGGAAAGCACTGCCCCTTTGATCTTAAAGGCCATCATATAGAACTAAGATCCGTACGGTGGTTGTTACGTTAGTTAAAACTAATATAACATCTGGAGAGCACACCTTGCGTGCCTAAGTGGGCAATCATTCCTGTGTCTGGATGCAGCCCTTTATGCAGGCCAGAATCGCATTTAAATCTGGATCAGGACCATTATTATTAATAATAATAATAAGTGAGTAAGTAATAGTTTCCCTAAATTGTGTATTATACCTTGCAAAAGCCATAAAAAATGTTGTTTAAATGCATCACGAGAAACCAATATCCCCTGTATTACCCTCAAATTATATTATCTTCAATTTTTGTAGCTAGAAGTAGTTGAAATTGTGAAAGCGCTTTTCATTTATAGTAGCCATTAGAAAAGCGTTGATGCACAAGTGTTATGTAAACGCTTCAGGAGAACACTGAGTGATTATGGCTGATATGTAAAGAGGTTTCAAAGTGCTATCTTTAAAGCTATTGTATATAGAATGGATGAATAATGGAGCCTTAAAGTGGTCTCAAAAGCAGAGCTTAAGCAGTTGACAAGAGGGAAAAAAAGATCTAAGGATTGAGAAATCATTTATTAATAAAGTCAAGATACAGAGCTTTTATGGATTTAAGTATACAGTATAGCAACTGTTAAGTCAAGGTATTGTGATTGTGACTACAACACGAATCATGTGAGTATAGTACCAATTCAGACTTTTAATCTACCACAATTTTTTGTAACTTTAAGTAGGGTCCAGAGGTGAGCAAGGGCAGTGGTTACCTAAGGGCTCATAGAGAGGTGTAGATACAGCAGGCATCATTGTGGATACTACACGCGATTTTAGTATGCGGCCCTATGTTATTGAGAACAGGACCACGGCATAGGCAATCTAATTATGTGAGCAGGCAAAAGA
>WWET01001177.1:154487-180597 GCA_011038615.1 Limnodynastes dumerilii
GCAGGAATGGGATTTAAACAGTAGTAGTAGTAGGAAGAGGTACAGTGGGTGGCGTCAACAGTAATGCTTAGTGATGTGAGGCTTGTATTAAACTTGCGCTTCGAGAAGAACTTTTGCTGTGTACATTTTTTTCCTGAGAGCTGTTCCAAGAACTTATTTTATTATCATAGGAAAGAAAAAAAATGATATATATATATATCCTTTATAAAAAACAAGTGATAAAGATTGTGTAATTTTTTTTTTCCTTTAAGATAAATTGACCTATTTTTATTCAAAAAATAGTTTGCCCCTTTTTGCTAAATATTACTATTGAATGTTAGCTGATGTGTTACTTAATATACAGTAGTTAGAAGCATCAGGACGACCTGCTTATCAGTACTTTAAATATTAATGTCAGTAACACATGAGCTGCGGGGAGGAAGGTGTCAGTACAGCCTCTGAATCCAGCCAGCAGTTGTAAAGGTAAAAGAAAGGAGACGTTTTTGGAACCCAAATCTCTGGATTTACTAAGGGGTAATTTGTCCTGGCCGTTTCAAATCTCGGGTCATGTATAGTGATTTTTGAAGCTTAAAATCGCAGCAATTTAAAATCAAAATTCACCAGTGTCCATGCCCATTAGTACTTTACAAAAAATATATTTTTTTAAAAGCTCTAGGTTAAACTGTAAAAAAACACGGGCTTTCTAAAGTTTAAATACATGTCGCTGCCAGTAATTAACCCTTGGCACGTTGTCGCTTCTAGAACTACAAGGCATGCCTGTGTCTGAAAGGATTCAGATTCCTTCCAGCCAGTTGCGAACTTGATGAGGCATAGCAATCGATCCACGGAGTACTGAAAGCTCCGTTCTGCTAAATTGTAATAAAAAATAGTCCCTTCCCTAATTCTAAACCTAACCCTCCTCTCTCACTGCCCTAACCCTAACCCTCCTTTCCTGGCAGCCTGACCCTAACCCTCCCTCCCCTGCAGCCTGACCCTAACCCTCCATCTACTGCAGCCTGACCCTAACCTTCCCTCCCCTGCAGCCTGACCCTAACCCTCCATCTACCGCAGTCTGACCCTAACCCTCCATCTACTGCAGCCTGACCCTAACCTTCCCTCCCCTGCAGCCTGACCCTAACCCTAACCTGCACAGATAGTTTACTCACCTGTTCCAGGCGGCGGAGGTGCAGCAGAGGGATATCGGAGACGGTGGAAGGATAACGGTAATTACAAAAGTTAATGGGTAAAGTAAGCCGAACGGCATGCTCACCCATTCATTAAAAAAAGTAGAAAGCGTTCGTAAAGTATTCGAAAATGGGACATTCGAAAAGGAACTTTCAGATGTCCCATTTTCGGAAATAAGATTTTCGTACCGGAGAGTGTAACCGGTCTGATAGGGTATGCTGTGACTTATAGTACCACAAGTGACAGCATGCTAAGGTGGCCGGGCTTCTGCGGCATGTATTTATTAATAAATTGAAAAAACGTCTGGCCCTCATACACTCTGTTATTGCCCGGTAATAATCATGCCCCCCATTATGTAAATACATAATTATGTCCCCTGTAAATGAAAAATTAGCAATCATATTCCCTTTCAATTAACAATCATGTCCCAATTAATTATATTAGTAAGCTTGACCCATTAATTAAATTCACAATCAGACATGTTAATTGCATGGGTGTATATGGCCCCGTTAATTGAATTAGTGCATATGGTCCCTATTTTTATACTGGTGATTGTTTAGATAAAATGGTGGAATTGCACTTTACCTTAAGGAACACATAGTAATTGAGTCCACTCAGTGGAGGTAACGCATTGATTTTAGTGCATTGCTACCCAGAGTTCTATAGATTTAAATGCACCACACTACAAATACGTTTTCTATGACTCGATGAACATTGAAGTTCCTTGTAATGGGTTTGCCACTGTCTTATAAACAGAGCAATGTTTTCAGTATATAATTCACATCCTGTGCCCAGAAAAGAAGCAAACATCTCTGCATTGTACTATATAAATGTCTATCAGCTGATTTAAGAACAGGGAGCGCTTAGAACTCCTAAATAATGTCCAGCACTGTTCCTAAACATGTGCTTCTAGCCATCACATCATATGAGCAGAAAATTCATGTTTACACCTAAACAAAGGAAGTAAAAAAAAAGATCTTCTAATATATTGATTTTGTAATGCTGGGACTTCATTATTGGAGGATGTTCAGTATGTGATACATAACAAGAACCCCTTCACAATCACTGTGCTTTATTGCAATATGTATGGGCTGGATCCAGATTTGCATCTGACACCCGACTTCTGCAAGCTGTTTTTTTCCTGGCACTGTGCATGTGCATGCCATATGTTACACAATGGATCTTCTAGCATACATAGGGTTGCCCAGTCTCTCAGAATATCCAGGAGTCTCTCAGAATTTGGGCAGTTCTCTTGGCATCCCGCAAGTGCCAACCCCCTGGGACATTTATTTCTTTCCTTTCAAGATCTTCTGAAGGGAATAAATAAAAAGCAAGCAACCATGAACCTACAAGACTTAGTTTCATATGCTAGGAGATCCATCCAATAGGACGTTAATTCTGATCCAGGGCTATCTTTTTCACTGGACACAATGGGCAGGTTCCAAAACCCAAACGTAACCATTTCGCAAGTTGCCTTCCGTGTGCAAAATATTTAAGGTGGGTATACAAGGCGAGTGCTGAGAGTATGCTCTCCCCTCACATGTATGGAATTATGGACAGCAAATCCCAGGCAAACTAAACACCATGACAAAGCCCCCACAGGTGAAATGCGTTGGTGAGAGCCTGTGAACCAGATAACTCCATAAAAGATACTAGCACCCAGCCGGACACAAGATAACTGCCCAGTCAGCCATCTTTCAGCAGCTGGTGCGGCGGAGTGTGCATGACACAAGGCTACCTCTGGCAAGTCTAACAGCGTGAAACTAGATGACACTTTTGGCATAGATCCTCGAGTTGGGACCTCCCCAAGCATCGTCTGCAAAAGCAGATACTGGTCCGCCTATATACTTTAATTTGTCACCATATGAACTTGCAACTGACTATAAGTACAGTGAGTGGAAGAATCTATGTTTAATGCCCTTAATAAGGAGAGCATAACAAAAGAGTTATATTTTATCCTAACTGCGACTTTTGCTACTTTGTTGCCTACCTCTCTACTCTTTCACCGCGGTACAGTACAAGACTTGGGATCAATTGCACTGGATTGCCACATGGGCAATTATCTGTTAGTATCCAGCAAATTCCTTTACGCTAGCCGCTAGTGGAGTATATGTTATTAATTTTGGATCCGATCCTGTGTCGCCAATTAAAAAATTCACAAGAATGAGAGGCTTACGCCCGCAAGTGCTTACATTATATAGGAACATGATTCAATTATAACCCACATAAAGGTACACCAAGCACTATTGTGGAAACATGTTGTGGTTATTTTTGCTGCCACGCCAGAAAAATGAAGCTCAGTAGATTGCACAAGATTAACCAATTAAATGAACTTGTGTTTTGTTCTTTGCAGATAATTTTGTAAACGTAGGTCAATAAAGACCCACATTTATCAACCTTATCATCTCAAAATAATAGTTTTTGTAATAAACGTTTGTTTTACTGTAAAATTCTAAAGCGTTTGTCCGTTTGTCTTAATATGTATAATATTACAGTACAAATGCAATAGCATTCAACATGATGAGTTACCTGTTGTTAGGGAATTGTAATTGCATGTATAATTACAGCACTCTGCATTAACAAAATAAATATTAGATCATAATATATTTTCTGCTTGTCAGCACTTGGGTGTATATTGATCGATGCTGCACAGAAGAAGAAAGTTACAACTTTATGTTCTATAATTTTATGGATGTTCAGCCACATGCATCACAGAGCATCGCACCTGAAGCAAGAGCAAAAAACCTAGCAGTAGCATATGTTATCTCAGCATCTGTGTCAGCTGCATCAGAACCTACTCACAGCAGGAAGCTCTACTGAGTAGTGTTTTTGCTGTAGCAAATGTTTTGTGAAAAGTATATGCCTTGCAGCACCAAAGAAAGTACAGAGAAAATAGATGCAAGAAATGTCTGGACAGCAAAGATATCTGTTGCTGAATTATGTAAAAATATCTGCAGACTGAATTTAATCCTTAGAGAAAAAGAAATAAAATAAATAAAAAGGACATATTGTCAGCAGCTGTTAATAAAGATGACTTTAAAAGTCCATGCTCCGGTAACACTATATAGTACATTATTGTTTGTTTGTTTGTTTGTTTGTTTGTTTAAATTACTTTTTATATAATGTTCATAGCACCGTGAACAAAAAGCATGAAATAAACAACACCCGAGCCACATCATAGCGTCACATGCTCACTGCAGCTATATATTTGACTGCTTTTTGTAGGTGCGTCAGTTCGTCAGATGAGAAAGAGCGTAATAAAGAAAATGAAAATTGAAATAAATAAATGTAATAAAGAAGGGAAGAAGAAGTCACAAGCACCTATAAAAGAAGGTGAGAGGTTGCTACATCCTGGACTGCTGTACCCTGTTTTGCCTCTAGGGGCAGACCTGGACTAGTTATTCCTATTGTGGACATTTCTATTACCAGTCCCTAGAGGCTGCTGTTGATCATTCTTTCAGGGACTAATCTTGTTATATACTTGTTATCCTACACCTGTGCTCTGGGTCTATCTATCCCATGATTCCAGAGCAAGGTGTGAGTCATTGCTTTCTGTGATCTGGTTCTCTCTGTCTCCGTTTATCTTGGATCCATGCATTACTTTAGCCACACTGCCTAATCTGTGGACGTTATATGGACTTTCTTGTATAGTCCATGTGCATTCCTGTGTGTTGCCAGTAACGTAAGGATTTATGCGAGTCTTGGTCAACAGAGGGTCTAAGGGTTGTAACCACACCGGACTACTCTGGTTTCCTCCCACAATCTAAAAAATGTGCGGCTTCTACCAGTGTCAGTCATCTATCTATCTATGTTTCCTTTTTATGTTTCAACTTTGTATTATTATTATTATTATTAATAATATTTTTATTATTATTAATAATAATAACACTTATTTATATAACACCACATATTGTCTACAGCGCTTTACAGAGAACATTAGACTTTCACATCAGTCCCTGCCCTTATTGTAGCTACATACTAAGTTCCCTAACACATTCATACATACAGACACAGGATCTGATCCAGACCTACGCTGGTGTGCGTAGCGTAATAACGCCGGCGTACCTTCGATGCACGGCAATAGGAACTCCCCTTGGTCGTACTAAGTTTTGCTTTCATATGCTCGGAAAACCCTACCCTAACTTTTCTGTTCTGTGCCTCTGTATGGTCATTACGAAGTTACGGCGCTTAGCACGCCCATACTGTACGATTTAAATGCCTCACCCCGCCCTCAGGCACGCCCCCTCTAGCGTTAATACGAAGCTAATACGCCCACGGCTCATACGCTCAAAATTTCTCAGCGCAAAATGTGTCCCGGGCACGTGCAGTTTCTACAAAAAACCGTTTTTACGCTTACGATTGCCGTAAAAACGCACACCAGCGTAGGTCTGAATCAGGCCCACACACTCAGACTAGGGTTAATTTAGTCCACAGCCAATTAACCTACCGGCATGTTTTTGGCGAGTGAGAGAATAACAGAGCACCCGGAGGAAACCCACACAGACACAGGGAGAACTTACAAACTCCACACAGATAAGGCCTAGTTCGGGAATCAAACTCATGACCTCAGTGCTGTGATGCACAAGTGCTACTCGCTGAGCCACCATGCTGCCCCCTTGTAAATAATATTATTGCAAAGTAATGTACATTGTTAATAATTTACTTAACAGTTAGGATTAGATTGCTAATAGGACATTTTTAAAAAGCAGCCACTGACAGCAGCTCATCAGAACACATTTATAACCAGTATCTATGATTCAAACCTTCTAATAAAAAATATGTAGCAAACATACTTAGTGCAATATAAAACAATGTACAAATAAAATAAAATACAGGATTAGGACAAAATCATTTTGTATCTCTTTCAGCAGCAAACAGTAACAATATAAAATACATTATATATAAACAATTTCTGAATAAAAGGCTTTTTAAGTCAAATTAGATAGAAATGAGTTCAATCATTTAGCAAGATAGGATTCAAACTGTTAGTATGAAAATACTGATTTCTTCTGTACTAAGAATCAAAAAAGCTGTTTCCAAGTTGTAAACAGTGTTCTAGTTTCAATAGCCCTTCCCATTCACCATAGAGAAAGCCTATGCAGTGTAACAGGGTACAACTTTTTATGTTGCAAACAAAAATCATAATTGTAAGTACTCTGTTATTTTTAACCGCAGAGTCATGATCTGAAAGAATCAGTCCTGTCCATTATGCTGCTACTGTGGTTGATGGATTACACAACAATCTAAATCGTTATCTTAACGAAATTCTGCAGAGACCACAATAGTCAGACACAAAGTGAAAAACAGTGGAAAGAGCCATGTCTGCAGCCTTTAATCTCAGCATGGTAAATTTTACGTCTTAGTGCTCTTAATGAATAAGCAGGCCTTTTTATCCATAATGAGGAAAAGTATGTCTGCCGACAGTAGGTATCACAGTGAACCATCTTTGCTGTGTTCATGCTAGAAAGTCACTCTCCATAACAGAAAAGTAAGCCTTTGTCAGTAATCAAAGAATTTACTGTCAGCCTTTGTTGTTTATGTGACCGCTGCCACCAACAGATCTGTACTTGTCAAATTTTCTCTGTATGACAGGAGGCTATAAGTACATTCAGTGCTGAATCTGCAGCCTAAATCCAAATAGCTATTCTGTCTCCCTGCTCGGTTGTTTGGTAGTTTCATCAAATAAAATTATTTCCTAAAGCTAAATTCAAAAGAGGAAGAAGGAATTATTTGTGGTGGGTGGCACAAACGCTGCAGTTTTACAGATCTGGCTAAAAAGACCCGCCCTCCTCCCCAAAAGTCAAGGGGCCAGATTTACTAAGCTGCATGTTTGGATAAGTGGAGATGCTGCCCATAGCAACTAATCAAATTCTAGCTGAGTATGTAATATTTAAATGAAATCTAGAATCTGATTGGTGCTATGGGCAACATCTCCACTTTTCCAAACCCACAGCTTAGTAAATGTGGCCCAAAGGCTCCATTACACCCAGGAACAGGATTTACTTTGTACAGTGTATCTTTGAATGGCAAGATAAAATCAGAGCCAATATTACTGTAATAAGGCAACTGACAATCACAATGTACTGCAAAATAACCTGCACAGATACACATAATCCTCCTTCTTTGATTTCAAAGAAGGAGAGGGCCCCGTCTCTGTTTGGGCCCAGGACTCCAGTCCTGGGGCCAGATTTACTAAGCTGCGGGAAAGGAAGAGTGAAGATGTTGCCCATAGCAACCAATCAGATTCTAGCTGAAATTTTCTAGTATGTAATAGAAAAGTAAGAGCTAGAATCTAATTGGTTGCTATGGGCAACATCTCCACTTTTCCTTTTCCATAGTTTAGTAAATCTGGCCATTGACAGTCCCCCTTGATCGCGATGTGTGCCCATTTTATGCTCGAGAACAGCGGAAAAGGCTCGCATCATGAAAGTCTGGATACTGTTCAATGTCTCAACATACAGTAGATAGGGGTTTCAGAATTTGTACTACACCTTTGACCTCTCATGGGCTTATTCTACCTGCTCAGCCACGAATCTGACATGTCCCTGATTGGTTAAGCAGTACATGCAAGCTCCACTGCAAGGAATCAGCTGAGCCTCGATTCCTGAACACACAAGATGTCTCAGCTCAACTGAAACCCTGCAGTGGTGTTTACTTTTACTGCATAGCAGATCAGCTATCAGGGACATAAGAGCTGAGCGGCTAAGCAGCACAAGTAAGCACCATCGCAGGGGATTAGCTGAGCGGTGGCTTCTGTGTTCCTTCTAAGTCAAGCTTGTTTGGCATGTTTAGAAATAATTAGGGAGGGGTAATGGGAATGTACTTTTATATTGTTTTATTTTGTTTGGTATTATTTCTGTGTTGTTTTTTTTTTTTTAATTCTGTCAAAAGTAGGAAAGCGTTTATTTATGAATGGTTGTTTGGGTGTAGTCTGGAACGTTGATGTTTAGAATGCTGTCAGTTGACCTTCTGATTCTGGCATTCTTCTATCTGACGGGCTGTTAACCTGACGTCTGTCAGATAGAATATTGTAATGCTAACACTTCATGTGTTTGGAATGACAATGGAGCGATGACAGTGCGGAGGAAAGTGCTGGGAGCAGGACTGGGAACACGGAAATAAAAATGATGTATTATTTTTGTTATTGTTACAGCGGGTTACCATACCAAATGTATGACTGTTGCCTTGGTACATCTGCTGACATAATATTTTTCGCAGTGGATACTGTTTTGCAGTGATACAGTGAGTGTGGATCCCCGTTGAGAATGGCCCTATTTCGATTCTGAACTAGCTGGGATGAATCATAGCAATCGATTCCCGGAGCACTGAACACAGTGCTCCAAAAGGTAAGATATTACGCTATCTCCAACCCACTCTCTAACCCTAATCCTAAGTCTCCCCCCCCTCGCAGCCTAACTTTAAGTGCCCCCCCCCAGCAGCCTAACCCTAAGTCTCTCCCTCTTCCCCGCAGCCTAACCTTAAGTCACCCCTCGCAGCCTAACCCTAAGCCCCCGGAGAGGGTTACTCACCTCTTCGGTGCTCCGGCGGCGCCACTTCCCAAAATTAATGGTGAGTATGTGGATCACATACTCACCCAGGGCCGTATTCAGACTTCCGTGCTGCGATCAGAGCGCAAATATAGGCACCTACGGAGCAAGTTACACCCACCAAAACCCCAGTCACTCCCTTTGTTAATGCCATAGACTGGCATTAACTTTCCGCTTCCACTTAGTAGCGTATGTGTCCTCCGTCCGTGCGTATATTTGTGATCACGCCCACTTCCCTTCATTCAAATGCCTTCTCCCCCCCGCCCTTTTCTATGTAAATTCCTAGGTGCATATATTTCCCATTGTCTTCCGCGCGTATCTACCTACTCCCGCTTGCCAAGTCCGCTCGCAATGTATTTCTGTCCGTCCGCAATGCCGTAATGAACATCTACGTGAAAGTCTACGTGAACTGCGTACAAAATATGACTATGCATGCGCAGTTAAAACGTACCTAAAAATACGCACAGAAGTCGCCGCTTAAACGGGTCTCTGAATACGGCCCCCATTCATTTTTTAAAAATTCTACCGCGGCTGTCATTCAAAATAGAGACAGCCGAAAAGCAACTTTCAGCTGTCTCTATTTCGGAATGACAGCCATCCCATCGGAGACTCGCAACAGATACAGTCGACATTATCATGTTATCTTTATCATTGTCGAATATGTTATTGTCGCCATAGCGACCGGAATGGTTCTAAATTCCATCAACAATATCTATGTAAATGGCTTGTCTCTTTGCAACAATAATGTACTTATTTAAAAAATTCACTCATGCACATCACAACACTAATAATGTATTAGATGCCTTACTTTCAGAGTAAACATATTTTCCATTAGTGTAAATGACTTCAAAATACAAATAAATTATTTATCACCAGACCACAGCAGATTCCTATTAGCTTCTGCAGCATTTTAAGGAACATTATGAATTCAGATAAAACCGTAATCAACAGAACAATTTTAAAAGGTTGCATTGATCAGCATGTCATGTGGTGAAGGAGTAACTCAGTAAATATAACCCCAGGGACAACATGAACAATCTAACACATCCATTAGGTATCTGTCATCTGCACATGATCTCTGAATCAGCTGACCGCCACTCCTCTGTGCACTAATAAGAAACATGCTGGCTGTTTAAACAAAAATGATCAATGTGTTTCTAGCCGAGTATAAAATCATTCAGCTAACTATGAACCAGATCCAGACCGTGGGATCAGTAGGATCAGAACTACCCACGTTTTGCTTTGCGAATGCAATTCAGTATCGTTTTGAGTTCCAGCACATTTCTGTGGTTGGGGTGGATATGATTTATCCCCATAATAAGTAGTCTTAGGGTAAAGGTCTCATATTGGATCTCTGCGTGAGCAAGGGAAGTGGTCTCACATACGTATGCACGGACCCAGTGTCCAGCATGACCAAAGGTGTGAATCCAGTCCTACAGTATGTATTATATTTCCAAGTTAGCTGGAAACAGAAGTAGCCTTATTCAAATACTAAGATCTCCAGTGAGACCCTGACAAAAACTTGCCTGTGCCAGGATTACAATATATTTTCTCCTCCTTCTCCTGATGTATCTAAACTTTTCTCTATAACCTAATCTCTAGGCCACTGCCAATGGAACAATTCTTCTACACATAAGGGGCTGGATCCAGACTTAAGTAAGTGCTTGAAATTAGTTACTCCTGGGATAAACCATGTTGATTGCAGGGGAGTCAAGGTAATTGTATCCTTTGCATGCAGGGATATATCTTTGAATTGCTTACTGCACACAGATACTGACCAGCTTTACTATCGCACTGTAATACCCCTTTCACATCGCCCTAAAATCCCGGGTTTTTGCCGGGGCAAGCAGCAAAAACCCGGGTAAGGGCTCAGTGTGAAAGGGTCCGGGTTCCTCTACTCGGGTCTAATGACCTGGGAATTCAACCCGTGAGAAAAGAATTGTTATTCTCGGGTCAGACCCAGGTAGGGTACAGTGTGAAAGGCGTTACCCAGGTTTTTCAACCCAGGTAGCACATAATCTACTTGATTAGTGTAATTTGTTTACTATTGCCCTGGCAACAAATGTTGTCAGAGCAACAGTAAACAAATTACATGGTGTGATGACTCACACTACTGCCAGGGCAGACCCGGGTCCTGGAATTTCCCGGGTCTACCCTGCAGTGTGAAACAGGGTCTGTGACCCTGCGATCCTCTCCTGACACAGCAATATCCCGGGTTCACAGACCCGGGATATTGCCGGGGCAGCGATCTGAAAGCGGTAATATTTAGACTTGGGATAGGAAACATCACCTCTCAACTCTAATATTGTTTGCAACAGATGAAATATGACTCCCCTGCAATCAACATGGTTTAGCCCAGGAGTAACTAATTTCAAGCACTTATTTAAATCTGGATCTAGCCCAAGGATTGTAATTGCATTGATCTTGTTTTCTCTAAACTATGCCTAGCTGCTTATCTTAATTACTCTCCTCACCCTCTCTCTGGCCATCACCTTATCACCTGAAAACTCCCACACTAATTCTAACCCTATGCTGTATAATTCTGCAACACTTTCTCACACCCACAGAAATCTTAATGCCATTCATTTTAACCAACTCTCAATCTGTGCAACAACTTCTATCTTCAGTCTCTAATCTCCACTCTCCTAACAGTATCTCACCTAAACCAAACCCTAGCAACTACCCTTGACCAAGTTGCTCCAGCTACCCTTCATGTACCCCGGCGACTCTAACGTCAGCCACGGCACACTAATGACAAAAAGTCTCTCCTGTAAAGCAGAGTGTTGCTGGCGCAAATCTCATTCTGCCGATCATTTTTTTACTTATACAAACACTTATTACACCCTCTGGCACTATGTCCTCATTCCATCTCATACATGACGAGAAAGTATCTGCTCTTTTCTTCCTACTCTACTAACTGCCCTCTTGATCCAGGACCCTCACATGTCAGTCGAAGTCTATCTTCTGTGCTAATTCCAACCTCTCTTAAGACTGGTCTCTTCCCCTCTTTATTCAAGCATAAACTAATCACTCCAATTCTGAAAAAGTCAGCTCGCAATAATTCTTCCTCATATAACTGTCACATTTCCCAGCTCAAAAGCTGCCCTCAAAGCTGCTTGAAAGACTTGCCTTCACTCAATTTCTTTCCTTACACGATCTTCTAGATCCTTTCCAGTCAGGCTTTCGTTCTTAACAATCCCCCAAAACTGTACTGACCAAGGTGGTCAACGACCTAATTACTGCTAAATCTAAAGGTCACTACTCTCTCCTAATTCTCCTGGATCTTTCTGCTGCTTTTGACACTGCTGACCACTCTCTTCTCATACAAGTGTTACAATCCCTGGGTATTCAGGACACAGCCCTCTCCTGTTTCACATCCTACCTCTCTAATCACTCTTTCAGTGTTCATTTTTATGGATTTACCTCTCCAGCTCTTCCGCTATCTGTTGGAGTTCTACAAGGCTCAGTTTTGGGTCCATTGCACTTTTCTTTCTATACCTCTACCTTGGACAACTAATAACGTAATTTGTTTTTCAGTATTATCTCTATGCAGATGATACGCATATCTACCTGTCCATCCCTGATCTATCACCAACCGTGCTGGCCCAGGTAACTAAATGCCTCAATCTCAAACTTAATCTTTCATAAACAGAGCTATTAATATTTTCTCCTGCCAACAAGAGCTACCCACCCATCTCTCTATTTTTGTTGACAACACTAAAATATTCCCTACTCGTCAAACTTGCTGCCTAGGTGTTACATGAAAATATCTTTCACAAGACCCTGCTAAAACTCTCATTCATGCACTAATCATCTGCAATGCTCTCCTTATTGGACTCCCACAATATAAAGTTATCCCTCTACAGTCTATATTGTAAGACTGATTTTCCTTGCAAAACGTTCAAATAGAGCTAGTCCACTCTGTCAGTCTCTATATTGGTTGCCTGTTTACTACAGAATCAAAAACAAAATCCTCTTGCTAACCTATAAAGCCATAAACAAAATGGCACCTGCATACAAATCCTTAATTGTCTCAAGATATATCTCAGCTTTTTCTCTAAGATCATCACAAGATCTACAACTCTTTTCTACACTTCATAAATGTTCTGATTTCCAGTTACAGGACTTCTCCCGGGCTGCACCCACTCTCTGGAATAACCTTTGTCACCCATTAAGACTATCCTCTACTCTCCAAACTATCACCCACTCTCTGGAATAACCTTTGTCACCCATTAAGACTATCCTCTACTCTCCAAACTATCAAGCACTCCCTTAAAACTCATACTTTGCTTTTCACTTTGCCCTCTTACCCACCCAGTCTGTCTGTTACTACCCAGTCTTGTTTATACTGATTGTTAAAATTGTAAAGCGCTATGTAATCTACTAAAGCTATATAAAAACTTGTTAATAATAATAATAATTATTATTATTATCCATACAGGGGCTGGTTAAAAATTTGAGACAAAAACAAATTCAAGTCTACGCATGAAACCACCATGTTGAGGGGGAGATTGAGATTTATTTTTTCATTTGGGACATGTTGGACCATCCGGTTATAGTTGCAATGGTGACAATCAGAATCATAATGATGGCTGTGACATTGCCAATAAGGTTTTTAAAAAAGCTACAATAAGCAGGATTACCATGCTGACAGCTGTATGGTTGCTTCATAATGCTGACATTTAAAAAAAAATTGTAATAAATTCCTTACTTTGTTCCACACCTGCTAATATGTCTCTTCCCATGGCTCTCCTCCCATGTCTGTCCTCCGTTCTCTCTTGTCATCTGTCTTCTTTTCGTCTCTTTTGCTCTGTCCCACCATAGGTCTTTTTCCACTATCTCTCTCTCTCTCTCTTTTTCCTCACCCTTGATTGCTACTGGAGTTCTGTCCTGCCACCCGCTGCTGAAGTTACATTAGAGAAAAGTAATTACTTATTTAATTATTCATTAGGGTTAGGAAACCGTATTCAGACTTAAGAAGGAGCTTGAAATTAAGGACCTGATTCACATTTAAGAATCTTCTTAAAATAAGAACTTAAAGTCACTCGTGGGCTAAACCATGTTGATTGCAGGGGAGTCATATTTCATCTGTTGCAAACAGTACTAGTGTTGAGAGGTGATATTTCCCAGCCCAAGTCTAAATAACAGTGTAATGGTAAAGCTGGTCAGTATCTGTGTGCAGTAACCAATTCAAAGATATATCCTTGCATGCAAAGAATACAACTAAATAAATTCTCCCTGCATTCAACTTGGTTTTTCCCAGGAGTGACTTTAAGTTCTTATTTTAAGAAGATTATTAAGTGTGAATCAGGTCCTGTGAGAGGAAAGTTACTCCTGGGCTAAACCATATTGATTTCAGGGTCAGTTTCATTGTATTCTTTGCATGTAGACATATGTCTATGAATTGCTTACTGCACACAGATACTTCATTTCAAGCACTTACTTACTTACTATGTATGTGCTGACACAGTGTTAAATAATGTTTGTATGGAGCGCCGGACCTCTCTTTTGTTCCTTATAGTTACACAATGATCACTTTGGTCCTTGGCTGCACCTCTCCTATTTATATATACACATGCACACATTTCATATATTTGAATAGAAGCATGGCATTGTGTTTTCTTTTTATGGACTTCTGTGAATGTTTGAGAAAAAAAGAAGATGAAGCTGTCACAGGAGAAGAGGACCTCTGATGATCCTCCAAAAATGTACCATTTTAATAGAATTCTTAAAGAAAAACAGGAAAAAAAAAGTCATATTCTCTTTTTAAATCTCACATGATAACCTCATCGACAACCACAAGACAGCACTGTCAGATGCAGTTACTGTAACACCAGTAGGGCTATTAAATAAAAGAAAATGCAGAGAATAAGGCAAAATAGGAAGTCTCTCTCCTTAGGACAATAACATTAGAATATACATTTTTCTAGATGGTTTTCAACATCCATCAAACAATCAACAACAAGTCTTTGACAACAACTCAAAATGACAAATGATCTGCAATCTTTATAAAGTCTAGACAAGTAAACAAAAACTGAACCAGCATTTTTAAATAAAATGATTAATAATAAATTTGACTGTTTATGAGACATACCCCAATGACTCACACCTCACTAAAATGTCAACAAATTACCAGGTCCTGCAAAAGATAAAAGTATTGATTTTTGTTTCTTGAAGGGCAAAGTCTAATCTAATCTAGTCTACAAAAAATATTTAGCTTTGTTTATTTTACAGTATTTAAACTAGGAGTGGTAATATCAGACAGAAGTAAAAAAAACAAAAAACATTTTCATTAATTTCCACATTTCTGGTCATCTTAATGTCCAATATCTTCAAAGCATTTTATTACCAACTATCATAAACATAAGAAGATCAAAGTTACAAAAATATGTCCTGACACAAAAAGTCTGTATAAATATCTGTATAAATATCCAATGGAAATGTATAATTGTTTATGGCTTGCCATGTGATTAAGCAATCAAAAGACAAACAAAACACCCAGAACACAAATATCAAAATCCTGAATAAGCCCTCTTTAACATCTAGAACCAGCACTGTAAAGACATGGTTAATTATTCCCTAAATTGGATAGACAGACAGACAGACAGACAGACAGACAGACAGACAGACAGACAGATAGATAGATAGATAGATAGATAGATAGATGTAAATCCAAAATATTAATATTTGTTCAAATGATACAAAAAAGAATGAAAAATCTCATATCTATAAGTTGTAATAATTTAACAAACATCAGTTGATTTGGTATAACATATTGCACATTCAGCAACAATATACTATGGATCATCACTTAAAGATTAGAATTATTTTGTATTTATAAAATGTGAAATGTGGTAATAAGGTACAATAATGTATTGAGGATTGGATCATAGTTCATGTTTGCTACTCTAGATATGTTCTGTGGTCCACTAAATAAAGGTACTTGACTGCGCAATTGTTTGCCCAAATGTCAAAATGTCATAACGTGTTTCTTCCAGGCCTCGAAGTGACACAAGGAGGCTTTTGGGATTCTGAGATGTAGGTGCCAGTGACTGAAAAATTATTTTTGTGTTATTTCTGTCCCCTGGCTATTTTGGTACAAGTGCTTTCTAATTTGTGCAGCGTGTATAGTACACGATTGAAACATCTCAGCCTCCAGTTGCTGCTTCTATAAATATAGATAGAAGGAAAATAGCCCAGAATGGCTATTAGCAGAGATCCAGTAGCCGCTGTGCCTACAAGTTAAGTGACTGTGGAGAGAAATCATAATGTCATTGGACCAGATAGATAGATTTACAGGTCTGTACGTTTGCCCACTTACGCACGCAAAGTGGGTAAGTGGGTTGTTTTGACACCCTCCAGATAGTAAGTTAGTTTTACTAACGTAACTTCCAGCATATAGAACTTAGTTCCGTACGATGGTAATTAAAAAGAAATGGGAAGTACTTCCCCTCCGCACGCTAAATTTTACAGTGTGGGTATTATCATCCACTTGTGCGCGGATCAGCGATCGGATGGATGGCTGATCCACAAGTGTTAAGGCTGCTTTATGGCAGCATAAGTCACACTTGTCATGAACAAGAGATGGATGAACAGATGGATGGATGGACAGAACCGTGCACACACATACGGAACACGTGCTAGGGTCTGGATCCGGTCCTAAGAGAGGAAAGTTACACCTGGGTAAAACCATGTTAATTTCAGGGGGAGTCAAATAAATTTTATTCTTTGCATGCAGGGAGAATTATTTATTTTTGCTTATTGCACACAGATAGTGACCAGCTTCATTATTACTGTGTTATTTAGATAGGAAACATCACTTCAACTATAATACATTGTTAACACAGATGAAATATGACTCCCCTGAAATCAACATGGTTTTGCGCAGGAGTAACTTTCCTCTCTAATTTTTAAACTCCGAATCTTCTCCAATATTATTTACTAAATTTGAGTGTTCCTTTTGGTAATTATTTTGTTAATTGTGTTAAATATTGGATAACATAAATTTACATTAATATGAATTATCTTTAGGATCGGGCGCCCCTAACTGTTGCGTAGTTACGGTTGAGGGGGGGCGTTCCTCGCCGTAACTATGCAACAGTTAGGCAAGGAAGGTGGGGGGAGGTAAGGTAATGAGGGCGGGTTTGGCCACTTACGCTCCTGTGGCTGGCGTAATAACACACTGTTACACTGGCTGAAGTTAGGGTTGCCTTCAGCCGGCGTAACAGTGTGTAATTACGTTGGTCACCGGGGGAGTGTCAGGGGGAATGCATGCTGATACGCTGTGCGTTAGTATGCACAGCGCATCGGCATAGTTCTGGATCAGGCCCAAATTGTTTAAGTGGGTTCTATGGACTGGAGGGCGCAGGCGACCTCCAGATGTTATGTTAGATTTACTAATGTAACTTTCATCGTACGGAACTAAGGGCTGGATCCATACTTAAGTAAATGCATGAAATTAGTTACTCTTGGGCTAAACCATGTTGATTGCAGGGGGAGCCAAGTTAATTGTATTCTTTGCATGCAGGGATATATCTTTGAATTGCTTACTGCACACAGATACTGACCAGCTTTACTATCACACTGTTATTTAGACTTGGGATAGGAAACATCACCTCTCAACTCTAATACTGTTTGCAACAGATGAAATATGACTCTCCTGCAATCAACATGGTTTAACCCAGGAGTAACTAATTTCAAGCACTTACTTAAGTTTCCAGACCTAAGTTCCGTATGATGGAGTTTAAGTGGAGAGGGGCTGTGCATTTAAATTTTATAGTGTGAGAGGTTTTTCCCACTTATGCACGGATCAACGATTGGATAGACCGCTGATCCGCAAGTGTGATTCCTTATGGCAGCATAAATCATACTTTTGACAAACAAAAGAAAGAGAGTGACAGCTGGAGTTCACCCCTCTCATGCTGAATTAAACACCCCCCACACATACAGAAATAGTGTGGGGTGTGGATCCTTTCCATATGCATCAAATATTTTTTTGCAAGGCATGTCCAAATGACAAGTAAGGAAATGAAAAATGTAATGCATGCAAAGAAACTGTGGTACTACTAAAGGGCTAAAGGGAATGAACAATGTAATGCATGCAAAGAAAGTTGTGGTATTATACATATGTGCACTGTAAGAGCCAGATTTGGTAAACTGCGGGTTTAGAAAAGTTGAGATGTTGCCCATAGCAACCAATCAAATTTTAGCTGACATTCTATATTATGTAAAAAGAAAGTGAGCGCTAGAATATGATTGGTTGCTATAGGCAACATCTCCATTTTTCCAAACCCGCAGCTTAGTAAATCTGGCCCTAAAAGTCTACATAACATCTAACAAGATTTTACTAAAATAATTAATGTGTAATGTGTAAACCTAAACCTGAAAATAAATAATAAGAGCAATCTCTTCAGACCAAATAAAAATAATTGGTCCTTATCTTCAGTTAAATTCTACAATTCAAAGGTTTTTCATCTTATAAAGACTCTTATCTACCGTCAAAGTACTCTTGGAGACAGATCAATATAATTAACAAAACCTAGTACTCCAATTAAAATAAGAGGAATGGTGCTTTAATGGTAATTCTGCCATCAACACTATCTGTGATTGCAATATATTCAGAAGATAATTGGTTAGATATTTTTAATTAGTTAAGTGCTACAAAAAGGTATGCATCTTTTGTAGAAAATAAAAACATTTAATAAAAAACTTTTATGCCAAGAATTTTGCTATTAGATCATGTCAAATTGTGAAGAACAGCAGAAAGCTCTTGTTATAGAACATAGAATTACAAAGTTGTAGTGAAGGAAAGACACCGCTATTATAATTAGACTTGTCAGTGTAACATGCAGGAGAGATTATTTAGAGGGTGGTTAAGTACAGGGTTTGCATATAGTATAGTCATTCTTTAATGTTACAAAAGATCTCAGCTAGAGCTATATCATCATCATCATGTATGGTTATGTAAATAACATCCCAAGACACATCACTCACATAGAATAGCTGTTTATCACTATACATTATAATGCTCTGGCCTTGAGAGATTTTCTTGGTTGACAGTTAATTTATTATGGTAGCAACTAATCTAATATGATAGATTCCAGGTGTGTTAAGCTTAAGATGTCCTTATGAGACCTTAACGTTTGAGGCTACATCCCCTTCATGTGTTGCAATGCAATTGAATATCTCCTTAAGGCCAAATCTAGTGCAACATAAGAAGTAGGAAACAGGAAATGTGGAATTGTATAAAGCTGGGTATACACCGGCAGGGTTTAATAGGGTCGGATGATTTAAAACGATTAGTCCCACGATTTGGCCATATATACCACGTTCTATCTGACGGCAGATCTGTGTTTTTCTCTCCCATAATCCCCTGCTTTTCTCCACATTGAAAATGCAGGCCCACAATCCAGACCTAAAACAAATAGTGGAAGTATCGTATGAAGAACTGCTGAAATCGAGACTTTTGCTGATTGTGAAAATAAGACTGTCCCAAAATTTCTAATTAAGCAACCAGATGCAGGGTCAGTGCTATGTCTGGCACCCCCCTGCAAAAAGTAAACTTGCGCCCTTCTCTTTTATAAATATTATTAAAATAAAATGGAGGAAACACTGACTCCTCCTGGGCTACACATCAGCACAGGTCCATTAGCCCACTTAAATCTAGCATCTACCTACAGCACAGGTTGGCGTCACAGTATTGAGGACTGGTGCTGGCTCTCATATTTGTCATAGATCTCGCTAAATGTCAACTCTGAGAAGCAGGGGGGATGAGCAGCGGCGCCTATCCAGCATGGCGCCTGGAATGCGCTGCATCCCCCCGCGGAGTTCATCGTGCCAGATGCAATTTCACACAATTGTATTGTATCATTGGACAGTATACACTGGTAAGATATCTGATGAAACTGCCATTTGTTGTGTGATCTGCAGGATAATCGGCAGAAAAAGCACCAGTGCGTACCCAGCTTTACCCAAATTAGGGGCAGCTTGGTCGTAGGCCTTTCAGGGAACGTTACGAGTAGGCTGCAGGCAGAATGAGGTCACCTCCAAGGGGCCTTAATTGACCAGTGAGAAAAAAACGATGCCATCTTGGCGGTTGAGGTTGCCTCATTCAGTCTTTGGGTTCTTTGTTCTTCTGCAGATTGCTGGCAGTGAATGGACAGCAGGGGGAAGAAATAGAAGACTTGGTGCAGGAAAGACATGAAATGGAGTGTAATAGAATGGGTGCTTTAGAGGGTGTGATAAATCACAGCAGATTATCACATAGCCTCTTCATCGCTCTCAGTTCCTGGATTACATCCTGAAACCAGTCTGGAATCTCTCATTTCCCCATCTCCCACTGGAACTGTAAATCACATGAATCCTTCATTCACTAAGAATCTCCTTTAAAGAGGGACCTTTGGCATTCATCAGCCCATTAATCAGATGGACTTGGCATAACTTGGCATACCTGACATTCAGCAGCACCCATATTCCATATCTTATACTCTAAAGCAAGGTTTCTGTTACACACCATTTTTCTTTTATTGCTTCATTATATTGGGAGGTTATTGAACCCTACTGATTTCTGAATAAATGCCTCGTTGCCTATAAATTATGATTAACGTGAATATGTGTGGACAAGTGGTAAGCTTCACATCCATGAATTATCTTATCCTTTGGAGGACATTATGTTTTTCTACAAGGTATAGTAAATGGAAATAAATGTATGTAAAAATGTGTAACCCTGGTTGTTGCATTACAGTTACTTCTAGGACTAATACATTGTAATTGAATAATATAATCTCAGTCCCTCTAATACAGTAATGAGAGACATGGTCCATGCTTGAATTCTGATCCTGTAGGGTGTAGGGTGTGCAGTGCACACAGGCCCATCAGAACAAGGGGCTCCATGGCACACACTCTGCACCAAAATCTATCTATATAAAGTAAGTTTGTACAAATACTGCACAAGGGCCTCCTCCTTCTTAAAACGCCCCCTGACTGATTCCGTACATTAGCATCTGCAACAGTGGTGAACGTGCAGAATTTGCAATCCCAAATTGCACACGCAGGAGAAAATGGTAATCCCCCTGCACTCCTATGCATGGAAGGGTATTTCCATGCACAGGACCCTACTTTAAGTATTCCACACGCAGCTCCGTAAAGGGCTTAATCTAGCCCTTACTATACAATTTAAATACCAATGCCCACCCCCCTAGTGTATCTTGTTGGCATGGTGAGTGGGTCTGCCTCCTGGGTCGAGACAGAATTCCACATGGAATTCCAATACAGAATTCCATGTACTAAGTACAGGGCCACCATCAGGGGGGACAGCTGGGTACCAGGCACAGAGCTGATGGGGGCCTACCATCATTAATTAATCATTATTCTTCCATGCACACCGGCTGTTAACGCAGGTCTGCGGGGCCCCACCCATGTGACATCACCAATGACATCACATAGAGGACGGGGCTTTGTGGATGGGACCCAGGCTCCACAACTTCTTACGGCGGCACTGACAGCACATGTGCAGCACAGTACATACTGACAGGCGATTTCCATATGTGACACACGAAAATCGCCTGTTGTGTCTATAAGACACAATTATGTATGTGTTTGTGAGGAGGGAAAGCACAGGTAGAAGCATTGCATCCATTTATTGCATACTGAAAAATAAATCAGGCCCATTATTATTTAAATTGAGTGAGGAGAAATACCAAACTTTGACTAGAACAGCCCTGAGTGGAATACAAAAAGCCGTTTCTAGGAGACTTGTTTCTTATACTTATCGATAGCTGCATGGTCCCTAAATGTATGTGATGCTCATGAAAAATAAATCAAATCATCCTGCAATCGGATCACTAAATTGGAAGCTGGTACATTAATCATAAAGGACCGGATTCACAAATACGATTTTGCTACTTTTTCCGTGCGTATTTTTAGGATCAGATGAACTGTGCAGGCGTAGTAACTTTTTTTATGCAAGTTACATAGGATTTAGGCACGGAAGTCCATTACGCAGGGATTTCAAAATCGTAGTGACATACGTGCGAAGGGGCGTGGTTGTCTTCCGTACATGCGAAGTTACGTGAAAGTGGGAGGGGGGAGGCATTTAAATGGCCTTTTGAGGGCGTGGTTAGTAATATATGCACAGGCCTAAGCAACCCGTAGAGTTAAGGTAGCCCTATGGAGTTGTAAGTCACCAAAAATCCATTTGTGTGAGGCGAGTGTCATGGGTGTCGCCTTGCGACGTACGTGCGTATATTTGCGTGCTCATTAAACACGTATCTCTGAATCCGGACCAAAATCACTTAAAGGAAATACATCCATTATACTTCCAGATGTAAATGTAAGTATCACAAAATGGTCTAACTCCAGCTGTTAATAGAGGAAAAGGGATCCTTTCAAAACTGTAGTACAAAATATTAAATGAGCCTAATATGTGGTAAAGAATATAGCCCAATACAACATGATCTATCAGTCATAGATATACAGTAAGAGAAAAATAACCAAAGTTTCCAATCATTGATGAGGTTTGAGAACTATGCTATATTCCCACATGAACAGCATTGAATTTAGATTCTAACCGACCATTATGGTCAATCACAGTTAGATATTATTAATAAGTCAATGTACATAATTAAGCATGGCTCAAAGCAATAACAAGTGGAAGTGTTACAAAATGAATTTCATTTGTCACCAAAGCGTTAGATTGGTAGGAAAATATAATGTTGCCAAATCAATATTGCAGTGGTATAAATGGGTGTAATATTCCTTAAAACTAGCTGTTATGAGAAAAGGGAAAGAAAAATGCATCAGTTTAACTGAAACCAACTTAGTAACAGTTGCTACAGAAAGGCAGCAAACTCATTTTCCCATTTAGGTCATTAGGGACCAATCCATCATATTGCCATTTTTGTTGCACCCTCCATCCCTTTGAGTTTATTTAGATAATCTCAATAATTAATGGTGGTTCCTTTTCATAATGAACATAGGTTCATTTAGTTAATTTAGTTTCTTAGGTTTTTTTGTCAATATAATTAAACCTTTAGATATATTGATACTCTCTACAAAATCAAAGGTTTAATTTTATGTACTGTTTACATTTTTTTTATTTCTGGGAATGGGTAGGGGGTGGGTTTATTGCTTTGCCCAGGGCCTTAAGTGCTGCTATGGCAACCATTGTAACAGCAGTTTAACAGTTTGTGGAAGTGTGTGTGTGTGACAGCAGTTATGTGTGTTTGTGGAAGTGTTTGTGTGACAGCAGTTATGTGTGTTTGTGAAAGTGTTTGTGTGACAGCAGTTTTGTGTGTTTGTGGCAGTGTGTGTGTGACAGCAGTTATTGTATATGTTGGAATATGTGTCTGACAGCAGTTATGTGTATTTGTGGAAGTGTTTGTGTGACAGCAATTATGTGTGTTTGTGGAAGTGTTTGTGTGACAGCAGTTATGTGTGTTTGTGGAAGTGTGTGTGTGTGTGTGTGACAGCAGTTATGTGTGTTTGTGGAATTGTGTGTGTGAGACAGCAGTTATTGTATATGTTGGAGTGTATGTGACAGCAGTTGGGTGTGTGCCAGTGTCAGGCATGATCTGTGTGTGAGTGTGTCTGTAAGACAATTATCTATGTGTTTGTGAGGAGGGGAAGCATAAATAGAAATGATAGAATTTAATGCATACTGAAAAATAAGTCCCGGAGTGCCTTCACTTTCACTTTCTAATAAATAGGACATTCAACCACGGACTTTATCTCGCTAACGCTACCCTATCAGAGGCAACAAAAGCCTCTTTCTTTAAAAAGTGATAATTATAATAGAATGACAATGCTGTTTATGTTTTGCCTACCCAACTTTTTATATGTATCAGCTGAATGTTTGGAAGCTATATATATATATATATATATATATATATATATACTAATGTTGTTGATGATAATGTGCTAGCCCTGCCCATATTTGTGGGCCCCACCTACCAATAATTTGGTCACACCCACATGAGACAACCTCGGTAACTTATTCCAGGGCTACTTTAGGATCCCAGTCCACCCCTGACCTGACCATCGCAGAGGAGCAGAATATTTGGTTTGGTGCTAGCAGACACATTGACCAATAGCAGCAGACTCCCTCCAGGACGATACCTGTGAGCACTCTGACTCACAAGTGTCATAAGGTACCTAAAAAAGGGGGGCGGTTTAGGGGCTAGACGAGTGAGTTGATGCGGTTCTGTCTGCACCTAACTCACTCTCAAGTGTGATTCGGGTCCAAAACATTTTGTATGCTGGTAGTAATAGATCATGTTAAGAAATCTTAATTTTCAGTGTATGTATAAAAATATTAAATAGTTGCTGGAAATCTAAAATGCTATGAGAAAAGTGAATGTTTGGAATGCATTGTACACTACTTGTAAATTTACAGCCTCTGACATATTGTGATTTAGTGACCTCTTTCTGACTAGTCTATATACTTAGAGTGCATTAACTTAATGCATTAAAATAATCAGTCAGCGTAACCTAATTGCTTGTCTTCCTGTCAAATTAATTTTAAATAAAACACTGCCAAAAAAGGGAAGTGCAGGAAATACGAGTACCAGGGAATGATTGAATGTACTCTGAACACAAGGGTGGATGCTAGAGGATATGCTTATGAATGTCATGGAGAATATAGACAGACAGACAGATAAATACTGTAAAATCTAGATTTTAGGCAATGCAAGTCCCCGCTGCGAAGGGTCGCATTGAGAATTAGGGACAGAACGCATAAGGGGTAGACCCAACATTTATGACATGGGGATAGCCATGTAAATTAGGTGCAGGGGTGGGCCCTGGATGGCTGCAGACCTAAGGTAGGAATCTGATCTGATTTACTACCATCTCCGGGAGTGCAGGGGTCGTGAACTCCCTGCTACGTGCGGGTACCTACAGACCTACAGACCTACAGACCCCCCCGGAAACACATTAATCGTGCAGGGTCTGGATCTGGGCCTCAGTCCGGTCCAGTGGGTCACAATGCATTCCAACTGAGTATCACAGACTCTCGTGCACCTTTGAGTATTAAAAGTGTGGAAAAGTAGAAGCAATGTGACTGTAATGGCCAGAGCATGTCGCCAGATTAACATTAATGGAAAATAAAAGAAAATCATTAAACAATAGAAATTCTGTAAAAGAGGACTGTTGAGCATCTAGAGGTGGACCCCTATTGTTACTGTAGTCAAGTGTGGTGTTTTCTGAAATGACTAATAGCTTATTTGTTCTTAACTCACATTCCATTGATCATTGAAAGCATTGCTTAAAGCTTATTCATTATATTGAACAGGGAACATGAACTGAAAGAATTGCCAAAATCAGTATTTTATTTCAACAAATTGCTTTCTCTATTAAACCATTGTTTCCTGACACTAAATATAGTAAAGTTTATTAAACATTGTATTCGGTAATGAAATCATTACTATGGACTGGATTCAGACCTCCATACGTGTTCTATAGGATGTGTTCCACACATCAGAGGAAAGGGAACTCACTATCACTGCTTCCTGTCATTGCAATAGACCAATCTTAAGTGTCCCGTGTGGATGACTGGTCCGTACAACCGCTGATCGGCATGGAACTCTATAGGCCAGTCCAGACTGTAAAATTTAAAGGGTCCCCCTGCCCACCTGGCAGAGTTTAGGTGAGTGGAGGGGATGGGCCGATATAAACTTTTTTTAAAATGTGGAATTTGCCATGATGGGCCAGATCCTAAACTGCCTACGCAAGTGATTTTACGCTAGCCACTGATGTAAAATCGCCCATGCGCACAGCAGATGTTATGCCACATACGTACTAGCCATGTGTCAACAGCATAACTACGAACGAAGGGGCGTGACAGCCATACGACACCCGTAATTAGGCTTCGGAGGCGGAGTGAGGCATTTAAATCATACAGTATGGCTGTGCTTAGGCATTTACATATGTGTAGCCTTTACGTACATCAGTAGTTATGCTGTGAAAAGTTAGGGTAGGGTTTGGCAGCATAAAATGGAAACAGTACGTACAAGCGAGGGGAGTGTCTAGGGGAGTGCGTAGAAAATACGCTACGCGATGAAACATAACACGCACTTAAGTCTGGATCTACCCTGATGTATGTGGGATTGTCTAGATGGGTTATTCGTTATAAAGATTAGAACGTCTTACTGATTTACATTTAAATGTTCCAAAACAAACTTCAAAGTTTTAATGATTCCTGTTACAGGGCACAGATGAGTTTGATTGCAGATTGAAGAAGGAGATAATATCAGTGGACATGGTCTGAATGTGGTGGTGTTTCATCAGTTACCCTGTATTTTGGGCTTATAAATAACCATATGTGATGTATGTTTCCAGAGAGAAACTAGTTTATAGCTGGTTTTAACTGGTTAAAGATGTACTGAATAGGCTTAATATAATAT
>WWET01001177.1:186031-231347 GCA_011038615.1 Limnodynastes dumerilii
TTTCCCTACTTACCCACAATTAATCGGATCCAGACCAACGAAGGACACGCCAATTATGCGTAAGTAGGGTGTCTGGAGGGGAGGGTGCATGTGCCTACATGGGGCCCTTACATAGGAGATGCACCTCGTAGTCCAAAGGGTTCCATTGTACCACTCCAACACCTCAGGTAAGTGCAGATTGGTCAAAGGTACGGAAAAAAAACAAACAGTTTTTGGTAATGCTTGGTTCCCACGCTGTACACTTTACATGCTTCCACCGGCCCGGATCACGCTTCCACCCACCCCGAATCACAGCTCATTTCCTCGCAAACAGTAACCCTAGCGTAACATCTGGAGGGCACATGCGCCCTCCAGTTAAGTCAGGTGACTTATGCACCTTGCGTGCGTAAGTCACCTGACGTTACTAAATCTGAATAAGGCCCCACGTGTTTAAATGTATTTTTAAGTACAAGGTGTCAGTGGTCACTTGAGTTCCTCATTGAGTTATAACTATCACTGTCCTTTTGAGAGACAATATCTGACCAAGGGTTAATTGTCAAGGGACAGTCATTCTTATTTTAAAGCACTATTTTCCCACTCTTTTTAGATTCTTTCATTCTGTTTTTATCTCAAGGCAACCAATTTTAAACTAATTATCAATAAAGATTTCTAAGCTTTAACCATTGTGGAGAGAAGGGTAGAGGTGTACATCTAAAGTACTAGCCTTTTTTTGTGATTAGAATTAATTTGTATCTGAGAGCTCCCAAACAATCCTCAGTATTTTCACAGTAACTGTCCAGAGGCTGAAATGATCTAGCTGGTTTGTAACAGTGACATAGAACAGAGCACATATTAACAGACCAGATTTTTCCACACGGAGTCTGGTCTCCTGAGAGAAACTTCAGGTCCTGGAGTATGACTGCTATATTTTATTTTCACATCCATGAACGGTGCTTATAGCAGGGTGGTAGACAGGTAGCAATTTACCTGGTTCAGAATTGTGTGTTATGTGTTTATTTTTTTTTATTTTTTTATTTATCTGCACACATTTTAGTTTGGTGTATGTTCACTGTATAGGAATTCTGGTTTTTGGTTGTGAGTCCTATCTATTAAGAACCATCCATTGTTTATCCAATAGGATGCCCGGGGTTTATATATGGACTGGCTGAAGTCTTGATTAAGTTATAGATAACCTGCTCACACTATATGACACCAAAGCACTGATTAAAATTAGGCCTATACAAGGGGAATATAGAAACGGGAAAAATGCAGGATTTTGAAAGGGGGTTTCTAATACTTGTAATACATGTGGGGTTTATAAGGGGTCTGGAGATAGAACACTAAATAAAGTATATGTGGTTTATATTAGGGTTTGGAAATGGCACACTATATACAGTATATAGCACACCATTCCCAGCTCACTAATATAACACAGTATGTCCCCGTAGCCTAACGCTAAAACTCCTTTCCCCGTAGCCTGATCCAAGTACTCACCGTTCCGATACTGGTCTGCAGCAGTGGCTATATCCGAATAAATGAATGAAAGAATGAATGAATGAATAATGATTTCGTAATAGTAATATTTATGTAATTGAGACAGCTAAAAGGGGGGCCCGGGTATGTGCAGCACTAATGGTCATTTAAAAAAAAAAAAAAAATTTCCTCCCCTTTTTTTTTTTTTTTTTTAAATTAAAAACTGTAAAAAAAAAAAAAATCGGAGAATTTAACTTGAAATTATACTTAACAACTCTCTCTGAATAGTGAGTGATCTTTATGACCCCCTAAAGAGTTTGGCAAGCTCCTTGTTACCATTTGTAATCCAAAAGTTGTTAGCTCAATCCCCTGTGGTACTGTGACAAAATTCTAAAATTGTGCCCTTTATCACTGCTTTGAGGCCTACGGAAATGTCATTGTTCAAGGGGCTAAAGATATAATCAAAGATTGGCAATTAACTAAGACAAAATGACTTCTATAAAGGAGGCTTTAGCTTTTCTATAAACTGCCACTGCCAAGGTCCTGGAAACATGGTGAAGAGTGATTATCAATGAACTTTATAAAAATTGTTGACTTAATAAGACAAAAGTATTATTGCTGGTGTTCAGTTCCCTACAGAAGAGAATAGTTATTTGCCTGTTTTCCCAAAATATCTACCTTAAAAGTCTTCAGTGGGTCTTTTTCTACATATGATGATGTGTACATGAGCTAGGAAACAAGATCTTTTTAATCGCAAAATTGCACATAAAAGTACCAGGAAATGTCTATGTAGCACTTTTATTCTAATGGAAACATTGCATTTTTAAGAAATATGAAGGCAAGTAAAAATTTACAAAAATGATATTTCCTTCTTTTTTCATATTAAACTGAAAGATTAAAAAATTTTTTTTGAAACGCCACTTACAAGGCTTCTCTGTTGAACGGTCCTAACTAATCATAACTCTAAACTTTAGAGCCCCAACTTTGGGTCACATATCTAATATCTTTCTAAACCAAGAGCTCACCTCACATGGAGATTCCCAGGTCTCCCAAACTGCCACTCTGAGACCACACCCCCTCTCAGCTGCAATCCCAGACAGACTTTAAAACACACATCCAAAATGAAGGCCATGTGAGGTGAGCTCTTGGTTTAGAAAGATATTGGATATGTGACCCAAAGTCAGCTGAGTTATGAACTTGAGAGGGATTTGACAGGGGGGGGGGCATTATCCTTAGTAGTATGTAACTTAGGTACATTTGCATACGTAAAATGATCTTAAGTCTGGTTCAGGCCCAATGGGCCCAGTGTAGATTTGTGGGTATTTTTGTTGATAAAAATCTGCATCCACAATGAGCGAGTGATAACGATCTATGTGAATATTTTAGTAAAGTTCGTTCAGCATTCACAATGTGGCACTAGTTGCACCCGTGCAAATTCTTGTACAGTGTCACACATCACCTGTACCTTAGGTGCACACGCCACACTGGAATGCCTCACACCGCCCCCTGAACGTAAGGTGGCCTATGCATTTGCATTCACATGCTTTTTCAGCACACAGTGTTAAGAATGCTTTTTAAAAAAAAGCATTAACACAACTCTGCATCAGGCCCAATAAGAGTAAAAAAATAAGTATTTAGAGGGACAATGAATTCCTTGCAGTTCATAGACCACAGGATTTGTTGAACTTTGATTGCAATTGTTTTTCTTTCCTAAAGATATAAAATCGTGAAGTGTGTTATCCGTTGGGTCCTGTCACTGAAGACTTTCTAGCACTTTAAGTAAACATTTAAATGAACACTACACAGAATAATCTGTTTGCTTTTTTAGATCAAGCATTGTGTGAAGTGATGGGTCCGTTCTTTCACTAGGGACCGAATCCGCAGGTCTATACATTTGCACACTTACACACTTCAGATGTTACGCACATTTTCCGTGCGTATCTCCTATCATACCGAACTTATTTTTCGTACAATAGGAATTTCATCCGATGGGGCAGTTCTTCCCCTCCGTGCGCAAAAAGGGCTGGTTTAGCTACTTACGCGCAGATCAGCAATTGGAGGGCCTGCTGATCCGCACGATTAAGATAAGGCAGCCTTATGGCAGTGTGTCAGCCATAAAGTCTGCATGAGAGAAGGGAGTGACAGGGGGAGTTCACTCCTGTCTCTCGTGTGGAAGTAAACACACATTACATGCTAGCGCGGGTGTGGATCCGGGCCTAGATTATTATCATAGTGCATATAAACTTCATGATAAGATTTAAGCAGAACGGTCAGGGGAATATAAATGTTTTGCATGGGATCAGAGGGTTATTAAAATAAAGTAGTATTGAACATGGGCCTAATCCACAGCTAACTAGGAAATACGTACATGCAAATTCGCAAAAATACGCACCTAAGTGGCCAGTGCACTTCCATTACACTCCTGTCATTCTTACAGATCATTACTGACTTCCTTGTCCATAGAGCCACCTTAACTCTCCATGCATTTATTTGTGTGGGTTTAGTATGTGTGGACTTTGCAAACCCAGCCCATACTGCTCTATTTAAATGCCTTCCCCCTCCCCCATTTTTCTTAACATCCTAATTACAGAGTAGAGGCATGCCCCTTCTTACAGATATCATTAGGCATGGAGTTGAACAAATCCAGCCCTCCTGCACTACAGTCTGGCTGGCCGGATTTCCCAAAAAATGGGACCTATATATACATAAAAATGTTGTATAAATTAGCTTTGAATAACTGTTCTTTGGGTTAAATTATTATTAATTAGAGCTTCAGTGCTACACGTGGTCAAAGTGGCTTCATTTCCCCACAATCTTGACCCATGTAGAGTCGAGATCTAACAATACCATGCAAAAAACAACAGTGGCTTCCAGGAGTTGTCAAGAGAAGATAACACTGATGGTAATAAATGCTGTCTATAAGGATTTCCAGAAGAGCAAACTGAATTCTCCTAATACGCCGTCCCCATAGGAAACAAATGGGACCCCACTGCCAGGAAAAACACCAATGACTGGCTTTATAAACTATCTGAAACAACAATTTTCCCAGGGTTTTAAAATGTACATATGTAGCGTTCCTTCAAAACCAACCCAGTGTTTCTATATCAGAATGTAATGTAAAATGTTTTCATTTGACTTTTTCTCTAATAAAAAATGTCATTGTCAAAATCACATTTGACCAGCAAAACACGCAATCTGCTGATATGCAAAAGATATGCAAAGTGGTATCTTGTACAGCGGAAAATACGAAAAGTAATCTTCTTGTAAATAAAGATAAATAATGTTTCAGCAATATCCATGGGGAAATCAACCATTTTTTCTGATTGAAATTTATAACTGTAGAAAATGGCATAATACTTTGGACACATTTGTAGAACATTATGTTAGTACCCAATTACAATATTGGATATAACATTTAATTACTTGCTGTTTTTCCCTAGTAAATTGTTTTTGAAGACTTTCAGCCAAACATGCTCATTAGAATACTCTCATTTTGCAATTCAGTAATATGCATAATTTCCCCCCACTGAATGTGTTAAATAAATGTCTCTGCCTAAATGCTCCCGGGCAAGTTTAACTTATTATGTTAATGACTATTTGCCCTACTGAGCGAGCTTGTTCCATCATGATTCTTTAGTCTCATTCAGAAAGCTGAATAATGGCAATCTGCATGTACCAGCAAGCTGAGAATCACATGCACAAATTGCAGGGGACGACTGTGAGACTCAGCAACCAAGTACAAGGAGAGCCAGAGGGAGGAATTTTATGGACCATACTAGACAATACTGGTTAAATTGCAGTTAAAGCAAGAAATATAGACCATGCCCCTGAGTCTGATCATACACGGCTTTCCTTTTCTAGGTGTAAACATCATTTTTTGGAATGCACATGGGAGACACAGGAACAAGCTTAAAATAAAAACCAGCAATAGGTTTTTATACCATATTCTAATGAAGCAATATTCACACGTGGTGGCGGATCAGCCCAGAGCAGGTGTAACTGCAGAGAGGTAGGGCCGTATTCAGAGATCCGTTTTCAAGGGTAGTTGCATGCGTATTTTTAGGTTCGGATTAACTGCGCATGCGTAGTAACTTTATTCACGTACTTTACGTAGACTATACACATGTGAGTGACTAACGGACGTACATGTGAATCGCACTTGGGGACATACGTATGCAAATCCGACGCATGGGAAAATTGACATAAAAGTGGGCGAGGGGCATTTAAATGAACGCATAGAGGCGTGGTTATAAAGAATCGCACGGACAGAGCACATATACGCCTGTAAGTACACACGTGGAACAGAGTGGTCTAGGGTCTTGTAAGTCCACGACAGTACGTCCGGGAGAGGAGAGTTGTTGGTGGGTGTTTCCTTGCTCCGGCCGTGCGTATAATTGCGTATATAGAAAAAACAGATCTCTGCATACGGCCCGTAGGTTAATGAAACCACCTGCACACAGTGTACCACAGCTCTACAGACCGGCCACACAGCTGACAAGTGTTACCCAGTACAGTGAAATATTATGCTGAGCTACGCTATAATAAACTGACCATTCAGAATTTTTCAACCTGATGATCATTTCTGATTTTTTTTTTTTTGCAATGAGCAGCGTTTGACAGCATTTTGCTGCAGCTTATTTACTATACATTTTACATTTTTGAAGTTTGTTTTTGATTATTAGTTTAACACAAATGTCAATATATGTTAAATAAAATTTTAACAAATGTTAAACTTAGTAAACTAAAATGAAATAAATTTATTCACAAACATAAAAATGAGTGTTTATTTAAATAATAATGGTAACATAATTATAATAATAATAATTGCACATTAACATGTACAGTTTAAAACTCTACAAATATTACATGTAGTGTTCATAATGATTTCCTGTAGTTACTTGATTAAATAGCAATAATAGACAGCTCATTATCATGTGCAAATGACATACTCAACATGGGTACACAATTTCCGTACCAAACTTATGCACAGAAAATGTCCGCGCTTAAAATGTGCACGGACGTAATTTAATAGTGGGTGTTCCTATTATTTTTCGTGCACGTTAAAGTTCCTAATTTACGTACTTATGTTACATACGTTCTTACGTTGCGCACGCATTTCAAACGTAATTCTAAATCAGGCCCAATACTGTCGACCTTAGTGTTGTCAAGAGGACCTAGGACTAGATTTACTAGGCTGCAGAAAATTAAAAGTGAAAAGCTCTCATTTTCCTATTGCATATTTGAGAATGTCAACTACAATCTGATTGGTTGCTATGGGCAACATCTCCATTTTTTCTTTTCCGCAGCTTAGTAAATTTAGGCCGTAATGGTGTTGACTGTATAAATGTTGATAAAATGAATAAGGGCCTGATCCAGAGATAAGATCATTTTAAGTACGCAAGCATACCTAAGTTATGGACTACTAACTGTAATGCACTCACCCTGGCACTCCCCTTGCACATACATACGTCACTTAGCTGACTTCTGTGTTCAGAACCCTGCCTTATCTTTATCTTGCGTATCTCTGTGCATACATAATGCCCTGTTATACATAAATGCTTAACCCAGTCCATACTGTACAATTTAAATGCGTCCCTCCACCCACAATGCATATAATCGGATTGCATAGGGATGCATGTATGGAGTATTGTATGGAGTTACGTACAAGTTATGTACAATTATAGTTAGGATGAACTTTTTCTTTTTCATGCTAAAATGACCCTTAGTCCTGCTAACACTGCTGTGTGACTGTATCATTCAGAGCACTGAGCACTTTTACCATACACTTTTAAGCTCCTTCTTAAGTCTGGATCCAGCCCTTTGTATTTAAATCATACAGTAAAGGCTGGGTTTAGTCCTTATGTAGGTGATCTTATCCGCACATTAAAACTAACATGCAGGAAAAATTAGGTAAAGTTCTAGACATTTAAGTGTCCAGAACTCCATATGTGAGTGGGGGAGTGGCCTTTCCACTCATGGATGGAACTTACTAACGGTCAAACGTACAGCACAGTACCGCATAGTACGTAATAGTAAGCCCAAGGGGCCGGATCCAGAACTACGTCCGTCTTCCATAAACGGACGTAGTTCAATAAACAGTAGCTACTGCGCATGCGTTCTAGCTATTGTACGTAATCTGCGTATCGTTTCGATGCGTAGATTGCGTATATGCGGTCTTTTAGAAACGAAACGATACGCAGATTACGTACAATAGCTAGAACGCATGCGCAGTAGCTACTGTTTATTGAACTACGTCCGTTTATGGAAGACGGACGTAGTTCTGGATCCGGCCCAAGGTTCTTAAACTTTGAATGAATGAATAGATTCATTTGAAATGAATGTCATTAAAACATAAACAGTCAGTTCATAGTGTGATTAGCTGCACAATGTGCTGTAATAGCCCATGACATAATTCTGTAGTATGGCACTGAGCTGATTTGAAGAACCTGTTCTAATGATGTGGATAATTAAGAATGAACTCCACTGATTCCCACACACGGACAGTAGTTACACCCAGCTAAAGATTTACCTTGATGAGACAACATTACAAATCTACTGTTGTAATTCATAGTTAGCAGGACAAGTGAAATGAAACACCCATGTGAAGCATATCTAGGGTAACCTGTTTTCTGTTTTGGAACACACCATTATGTCATTTCCATCCATAATTACCAGGCTAAAGTTGCAGAGCTTGTAATGCACATGCAGGTGATCTCTGAACACTAATAGTCCCCATATGTATGCTCTCCATTCACACATATGGGTAAATCCAGAACTACGGATGCAAGTGTTTTTATGCTAGCCGCTAGCGTAAAAGCACCCATTAATATTTACTAAACATGCTCGCGGCAGATGTTACGCCACATAACTCAAAGCGTAGGGGCCAGTCATGTAACTTCAGTGTAACAAATGGGCGTGCCAGTAATACGCCACCCGTAATTACGCTTTGGAGGCGGGGTGAGGCATTTAAATCGTACAGTATGGGTGTGCTTAGCAACGTAAGTACGTGCACCCATTACAGCCGACAGGCGTTACGCTTGGAAAAGTTAAGGTAGGGTTTGAAAAACACAGATAAACAACGTAGGGCCAAGGGGAGTGCATAGTAAATATGCTACACAAGGAAACGTAATGCAAACGTAGCTCTGGATTTGGCCCATATTCATTAATAAGGAAAAAACAAACAGCAGAATCTGTCGTACATATGCCCCCACTTGTACCAATCCTTCACATATGACATGGATTAAGCAACATTGTGCAACATGCTATCGTTTTGTTATATGTGATATCCAAAGGTCAGATTAAGCTGCGTTCGAATCTCTGAACATCCACACATCCCTGCGGGGTGCTTGACCTTTAAATGATGACGGATCGGAAGTCTGGATTGGTCAGCTGTAACAATCACCATCTATACTGTGCAATGTAATAGTAAACGCCTCTGACTGGAGATCATAAACCTCATGTCTGTCAGAATTTGAGGTCTGGTTCATGCGGATTGCATTCTGTTTGGATCATACGGTAGTGTAAGAAGGTCATTCTCTGAAGTGTGCATCTGATCCATGAGGTCACAAGCTAGTTATATATATATATACACATACACATACACAAAGCCATGGTTAGCAACTTTAGCTCAGGATTAAAAAGGGAAAAATTGAGCACCCAAACTTAAATTAGTTTTAACTTTAAAAATTAACAAACTGGTGCCCCTCTCTGGCTTTGTGCCCTGGGCGACTGTCCTATCCTGCACCCCTCGTTAATGCCCTGTATATACATTATATATTGTGTCACGTTATCATGAGATGGTGACATGCCATGGACCGTCACCCTTTCTTCCAGCAAAAAAAATAATATGCTGTGAATAAAAAAGAACTGGACTTCATTGTATGACTTATTTCCATGGTTGGATGGCTGGACTTCATTCTATGACTTATATCCATGGTTGGATGGCTGGACTTCATTGTATAAATAGCTAATCACTCCAGTAACTTATGTCTTCAGGTTTGGTAAAGCGCAAAGACACAGCAGGGAAAGATATGATGGCTCATTCATCATGTTATCAAGAAATGACCCATCATATGAATGGCATTAACCTACAGAACAATACAAACATAAAAGCTTTTCTACTAATGTGAAGGGATCTAGGGGTTTTGTTGTGTGAAAAACATTTTCTTGGTATAATTTGCTCGCAGTTTCTCTGTTAGAAACCAACGTCAATGGAAATTTCTAAAGAGTGATCATTTCCTGATGGGTTTCTGTAGTCAATTATTTTATAACCAGTTAGCGACCTGAATTTTAATCAACACATGTACTGAACAATATTGTATGAAGCTCAAATAATAATCAGTCCAAACCGTCATCTACATCAGAATTTCCAAAACTCCATCCGTAGAGAAACTTAACCGTTCATGTTTGAAGGAATACCCAAATATCCGCATGATTTAGAATGTGCCCCATGCATCTGCAATGTAACCACTGCCAGAGTATAGGCTCACTCCTTAAGCCTGAGCTTGGATAACCTTTTCTTGCCAGGATACTGTAGATATTCCTCCTGTTGGTCCTGACATTCCCAGCTACAGAGGAATACACAGTGCCTCCAGATATTCCTCCTGTTGTTGCTGGCAGCTCGTCTACCACAGTTCATTTAATATCCCTTTTCCTCTTGCTCTGTGCTTCCATTTTTTTTCAATTCCTTGAGCATTCCTGTCATTTCCATTCGCTGTTTCTGTACTGCACATAAGAAACTTTTACCAGGGATATCATTACCTGCATTAGGGACCAGATCCAGACTCCCGCACGTGCCGGGGTCCCTCCATCCGAGAGTGAGAGAGAGGGGAGTGCATGCCCCTTGTCACTCCCATCTCTCGTGCAGGCTTTATGCCAGCTTACGCTGCCATAAGCCTACCTTAAAAGCAATCGTGCAGATCAGCGGTCCGTACGACCGCTTATCCGCACAAGTGTGGAAACCCCCTCCCAGACTGTACATTTTGCATGCTTACCCCGCCCACAATAGTTCCGTACGAATGTTGCTATGCTAGGGTTACTATCATTGCCCTAGCATCACATTGCCCTAGCATCACATCCAGTCAAATCAGGCCACTTACGCACCTTGCGTGCGTAATTGACCTGTCAGATGCAAGTCTAAATCCGGCCCCATGCCAGCATTGCAGTGGATCCAAAGTCTGTTGCAGGAATCCAAGTAGAACACCTGCATTGTGTCATACTACGAACTCTGCTCCTTCAGAAACCTGACAAGCAGCAGCAATATTACTCCTAAAAATACAGACCCAAAGGTATTTTACGTTAGTGGATTTTTTAATATTATCTGTACAACCTTTCTGCTACAGGAAATAATTAGGAACCTTATAAGGTGTCAGAACCATTGTTCTTTGACTCCAAAAGTAATTGCTCCTATTAATATGTATTATATATTCAACAATTACTAAGTCAGTTGAGCTCAGAGCTCTAGGATAGTGGTGTGGACTATAGACCTTTGAATGATCCTCTTAAATTTTGTTAACTTATTAAATTTTGGCATTAGATTAATGGAAAAAAAGGACTGTGGGCGAAAATTTATCTGTGTTGATCATTTTCCAATAGTATTGAAATAAGAAAAAAAAATGTGATTGCTACTGTGCTGAAGAAGAGATACAAAAAGCCCTCATTTATCCTAATTCAATCCTGATCCAAATGTGTGTCTATAAATATTCTTCTGTCCTATGGGAAATAATTGAAAACATTTTCCCACACTCTGATAGTGTAATAAATACCCCTGATAGCATACTGCAGACACGAATCTAAAACATATGTGAACAATGGGAAAGAGGATACCCACTTTAACATACACGGTATATAGTAATCCTCTGCATTATAAGACAATGCAAACCTAAATAGCAAGTAAAGTATCTAATTTTTCAAAATATCCATATTACAAATCTGTCTGTGACTGCAATGAAATCTAGGTGTCTACCAATTACCTATGGCCAACAGAAGTCATTTATGAAGTCCTATGGTACCTAATGGATGGTAGCCTGCAAATTTTACTAATCTGATCATAGGCGTACCTATAATGGATGCAGGGTATGCAGTGCACACGGGCCCCTCAGAACAGGGGGCACTGTGGCATTCATCCTGCACTCAGGGTTGGCACGGGAATGGGGCCCATTCGGCATCTATTTCTTCCCTCTAAGATCTTAGGACTGTCCATAATCGGGTAATATAGGACTGCCTATAGTCGGGAAATATAGGACTGCCTATAGTCGGGTTATATTGGACTGCCTATAGTCGTATAATATAGGACTGACTATAGTCGGGTAATATAGGACTGGCTATAGTCGGGGAATATTGGACTGCCTATAGTCGGGTAATATAGGACTGCCTATAGTTGGGTAATATTGGACTGTCTATATTTGAGAAATATAGGACTGCCTATAGTCGGGTTATATTGGACTGCCTATAGTCGTATAATATAGGACTGACTATAGTCGGGTAATATAGGACTGCCTATAGTCGGGTAATATTGGACTGCCTATAGTCGGGTAATATAGGACTGCCTATATTTGAGAAATATAGGACTGTCTATAGTCGGGTAATATTGGACTGTCTATAGTCGGGTAATATTGGACTGTCTATAGTCGGGTTGGATTTCCGTAAGTGCGGGAGTCTGTCCATCTGACAGAGAAAGGGAGTGAATGCCCCGTCACTCCACTCTCTCGTGTGGGCTTTATGGCAGCTTATCTGTACAACGGCTGATTTCCATGAGTGTGTGATGCCCATCCCACACTGTACAATTACCATGCTCATTTTGGCATGCGCCCTCGAGTCAAATCAGGCCTCTTAGGTACTTTGCATGCGTTAGTGGCCTGACGTACTCAAGTCAGAATCTGATCCATGGTCATTGTTTCCCATCTGTTCCTTGGCCGTTGTATGGTTTCCAGTCTCCTCTTGTTTTCTCTCCTAATCTGTTCCAGTATGTATTTCTGAACTCTATTTTTTGCATGTGTTTGTGTTTGTTGTAACCCCTGCCATTGTATTAATGCATTTACGTTTCCTGTGTATGTGTACTGTGTCTTCCTGATCCCTGCTACTATTTGTATTCTTTATATTATGGCCTTTATTATCTCTGTTTAGTGAATCTGTGTATTTTATTGTATGCCCTGTTTATGATTGCTGTTGGCTACCCTGTTGCACCCAGCTCACTACCTCCTATTACCTGTGTCACGTGTATCTGTACGACACTAAACACTCTTGTCTGCTATTCTGTGCATTATGGCCTTTGTTGATGTTTGGCTATGCTTTTATTGCTACTTCAGGAGCCGCCTCCAGGGGCTACAGCCTGCTGGACTCCACCCACATGAGCCTATACCCACCATCAGGGGCTTTAGTGAAGACCATGGTCCAGGTGTATGTAACACTGACCAATCAGATCAAGTAATTGATCCTATATTCTTGCAGCCGGGTGTGGGTCAGCGGAAAGAAAGGCCCTATTTCGATAGCCGTTTTCTCCCAGCCAGTTTCGAACTGCATATGCCTTGATGAGGCATAGTAATCGATCCACGGAGCACCGAACTTTCGATGCTTCAAAAGTTAAGGGAAAAAACTACCCGAACCATTCCCCCAAATCTAACCCTAACCCTAACACTCCCCTCTCATTACTCTAACCCTAACCTTCCCTTCCCCGCAGCCTGAACCTAACCCTCCATCTCCCACAGCCTGACCCTAACCCTCCCTCTTCCGCAGCCTGACCCTAACCCTCCCACCCCTGCAGCCTGACCCTAACCCTCCATTCCCCGCACCCTGGAGAGGTTACTCACCTTTCCCTGCGGTAGCAGCAGTGGCGGGATAGGGACGGCGGCGGTGTTTCCCAATCAGAACGGATGAGTATACCGATCGACATATTCATCCATTTTGACAAAAAAAAAATACTAAACTGGGGGGGTATTCGAAACAGGGACATCCGAGAATCAACTTTAGGATGTCCCTATTTCGGAAATGGAACTTTCTAACCGGGGACTGCAACCGCTTGCAGCCATGAGTATCCTGTTAGTTGTAGTCAGGGCATACTTGGACCTAGTTAGTACGCTGATCTACCTGTTTTATTTTGTGAATCCTTGCATTGCACCTATATTTCTACTTATTTACTTTTCTGTATTTATTAGTATTTGTTAATGGAGTGATCCAGGGAAGTCCTCTCATTATCAAAGGAATTTATTTGTTCAACACATAAATGTATTTTAACAGATTGAATTTAATGGACGCGTGTCCTTTGTCAGATATTTAACTATGTCAATATTTAAAAAATGAGACAGATGGTATGAATTGTAGAATTGCAGTTAATGTTCATAGCTGATATGATGATTTAAGTAGAAAAAAAAAGAAATAAAGAGAAAAATTCTATTTATCTAGCAGGAAATAGTATGAGATGTGTTATAATGACTCATTTAGCTTCATTTTAGTTCAGTGTGGTTTCCTGTGTGTATTTGAAGCCACAATGTAGGGTGTGCAGGAGAATAGGTTCAAGATGCTAAATTATATCGTACAGTATTATATGACATTTCAAATAATGCAATGTACCGCTGGATTGTCAGCACTGCTATCTAGACTTTTCAACACCACATAAGTGTGTGGCATAATCAGAGAATTAGCTGTATTATTTATCCTATGAAACATTTATATTTCTTCCATATGGTTCCATGATGATCAGTGACAGAATGTAATTATACAAGCAGATGTATAGGCTTAGAGGCAGATATAATAGCATGTGCGGTAAATGCCGAAGTGTAGCATGGATTAATGGCACCCAGTGAATGTTATGGCGCCCCCCCAACCCTGTCCTCCTATAGTGTAGTGTGCCAGGGAGCGGTGTGAGCATGTTCCCTGACATTAGCTGCCTAAAAGGACGTGTTGTTTTTCTTACATGAATATTGATTGGTGGCTGCTTTTCTTCCTGCTTCACATTGGACCTGATTCGCACTTAAGAATTCTTATGATTTTAGGTGCGTATATTTAAGAACAGATGCACTGCGCATGCGTAGTCATTTACACGCTATTTGCGTTGGACTTAAGTTCGCAAATTCCGAGCTTATACACTACGAACTTAAAATACCTAGATTCGTAGTAACATACGCAAAAAGGGGCGTTCCCTGAATAATGAACTCGGCAGATACGAAGATTTGGGTGGAGAGGGGCATTTAAAGCGCGGTTATGCAGTTATGTTCACTAGTAGACGTCCTACGCATTCAAATACGAACCTACAGTTAAGGGAGCGCTATGGCACTCGCAAGTCACATAAGAACCTGAAAACCGGGGGCGTGCCGAGGGAGTTTCATTGCTATTAGTTGCGTATATTTAGGAAGCTATCGGGTTCTTAACTGTGAATCAGGTCCATTGGCCCTGTGCTTCTTAAGTGTGTATTTTCCTGAAATTACTTTCTAGGCATGTGTAGTAGGTCATTTATGCAATCTATGTAGCAGCTAGGTACGTGCTGCAGATTGACTCAGTGTGGTCTTTAAAGACGTGGACAGGTTAGACTCAGTAATTTAGTAAGAAAGAGGCGCGCTAATGTGCTAATGCCGCCTCAGGGAGTGTTTTCAGATTTAGATTAGTCAGGGAGGGCGGGGAGAGGCACTGTCCATGCGTAAATCCTTCTTAAAACGGAAACTACGCACGGTAACATAAGTGCCATAAGGTACCTCAAAAAGGGGAGAGCGGGCTGCGGCTACACCAGTGAGTTAGGTGCGGTTCTGTCTGCTCCCCCCATTACTTATTTCCCTCCCTCTGTTACACGTCTGTCTTTCAGCCTCTCCCCCCTAATGACATAGCTGCCTTCTTGTTCCCCCTCTCCAATTCACTTACCCCTCCCTGCAACCCCTCCATACACCTGGGGCCTGATCGCGACCTCCTTCCTAACTGTTGCGTAGTTACGGTTGAGGGGGCGTTCCTCGCCGTAACTACGCAACAGTTAGGGAAGGAGGGCAGGTGGAGGTAAGATAATGAGGGTGGGAGGGCAGGTTTGGCCATTTACACTCCTGTGGCGGTGTAATTACACAATTACACATTGTTACACCGGCTGAAGTTAGGGTAGGCTTCAGCCGGCGTAACAGTGTGTAATTACGCTGGGCACAGGGGGAGTGTTGGGGGAGTGCATGCCGATACGCTGTGCGTTAGTACACACAGCGTATCGGCGTAGGTCTGTATCAGGGCCATGGTCTCCCCCCCCCTACATTTACACATCTCCCTCTCTGTCTCCCTTACATTACACATCTATGGACATAAAAGCACATGTGCTTCATATTAGGGATTGGGATTGGTGCACTATATACAGTATATAGTGTACCATTCCTAGACCCCTAATATGCCCCACATATACTGTATATATATCATAATATGTGTCATTCCCAGACCCATGATATTCTCCACTTGTACATTATATAGTATGGCATTTCAGAGCCCTAATACTATCTCAAATGTAATACTACTATACAAGGGATCTGGAGATGGCACTTAGCTGGGCTCTGTGCTGCCCCTATGGTCTATTAGTGTCTGAAGCACAAGCTTCACCCTCTGTACTCCCCTGAAGCCATACAATTGCTGGTGATATATTTACGTACTCTTGATACATGTAAAATTGCAAAACCTTATGCACAATATGATGCCAGCTGTGCTTAAATCAAGAATAAATGTTGGGCCATCGCCACATCGGGCCATTATTCACAGATGAGTATGTCACTTATGGAAGGCTTCGGAAAATTGGATCTGCACATGCACAGTAGCAATGTCCCTGCATTGGAACACAGCCAACCTATACTGCATTCAGTGCGGATATCAGCCCCCAGACAGAAAGCATGTCCACTCCCTATCCATACAAGATTCGTATGGGGTGGGCATAGACATGTAAACATGTGCTTGGCTAAACCCTTTTGTACAATCCAGAATTTTGCATGCTTGGAGATGCATTTGGAATACTTTAAGTAGGGACCTTGGGTCTGATCCAGACCTACGCTCGTGTGCGTTTTTACGATGGCCATAAGCGTAAAAACGGCCATTTATACTTACTGCGCATGCGCGGGTCTAGATGTTACGCTCATCTTACGCTCAGAAATTCTGAGCATATGGGCCTTGAGTACCACTAACTATGGTCAAGGGGGCGTGCCTGGCATACGATTTTCGTAAATATGCACCGGGGGCGGGGTGATGCTTTTAAATCGTACAGTATGGGCGTGGAGAAGCTTACGGCCGCCTCCGGTTACAATCAGAAAAGTTAGGGTAGGGTTTGCTGGGCGTAAAAAGGCAAGAGTAAGTACAAATAAGGGGAGTGCCTATGGGAGTGCATCGTAGCTACGCAGATGTAATTACACTACGCACATGAGCGTTTTCTGAGCGTAGGTCTGGATCAGGCCCCTTGTTCCAGATGCCCGATATAGAGTGTAGTGTAGAGAGAGGGAGAGTGTACTTCTCTCCTACATGCGGGGTTGTGGATCACCAATTCCATACGATAGCCCCCATAGCGGAATGGAATTTAGCCTTAACTTTGGATCCGGTTCATAATGCGGTGATTTAATGAATTGCACAAAGGAGCAGCGATTAATGAAGTCAGTCATTTACTTGTGTTGTCCAACTTCTGCAAATGAATATTAGAGAGATTGCGATAGCATTACCAAGGCACTGCACCAAAGGGGTGTGTCTTGTAGCATCATAAAGGTGTGTTTTGTAAAACTACGACTGTGTCTAGCACTGCCAGAAAAGCTATTTCTCAATAAAAATGTCAGCATAGGTATTTATTCATAGTTATATTGTCACAGTTATTATATATTTCAGTATTGATTGTGAAGAAAACTTTATAGAAACTCTAATACAAGGTGACACTGCAGCTGATTAACAAGAGACCAAAGTGTTTTTCTCATTTCTGTCTTCATTATTGAAGTCATGTTGTTTTAAGTAACAGCAAGTCTTTGATAAAATCTTGGCCTCCATGAAAATGGTCATCTCCATAGGCCTTAATGCAGGGTAACAGGACACAATTTCTATTCAATTCTGTCATCATACCACATTTACCTAAATTTGCATCAGGGAGATTGACAAACACTTCATTGAGTCAGGGAGATCACCCACTCTTCAGGGAGTCTTTCTACTATTCAGGAACATTTGGCAACTATGTATTCACTGTATGTTGCTTTATTAAGCCTTAACCATTTCAAAAGGAAGTTGCAAGATGTGGGAGGGATCCTCTGTTTAGTAAGTCTTGTAACACTCAAAGTTCACAAGGTAATACATCCTGACCTCAAGTTAACACTAATGTACGGCATCAAAATAAGTTGTATTTATTACTGCTATAGCAGGTTACATATTTTGAAACTGAAAGGAAAACAGGTGGAAATTTAGACTTGGCAAAACCGTGTTGAATTGTAGGGGAGGAAAATTTCATTTATTGCAAACTACATTAGAGTTGAAAGGTGATGTTTCTTACCCAAAGTCTAAATAACAGTGTAAAAGGAAAGATGGTCAGTATCTGTGTGCAACAGACAAAAGCAAAGTATTCTCCCTGCATGCAAAGAATAAAAAGAAACAGAAATTGATGGCAAATAAGAGCCACTTTGACATTCAATCTGTGCAGTTTTTTATATTTATTTATTTTTAGTATTTAACTGTGAAGCTCCTACACACTATACAACTTACATATTTCCCCTTTAGTTTAGTTAAAGAATTAGGTTTTTTTTATAGGGCTGGATTTACAGCCCCAGACGTATTGCATATACGTCCTTAATTTTCCCAAATATAGCTACTACGCATGCGTAGTAAATATTGTACATATTCTATGTATCGTTTCGTTACGTAGGTGTTACGAGAACGGTTACCAGGGATGAGGAGTCTATGCTATCGGGTGGTGTTCACCAGGGCCCCTGATGGTGGGGATGGATTTGGATGCTCCCCAACAACAGGTCGCGGTCCCCAGAACCAAACTCGTAGGAGAGAGAAAACAGGGAAAGGTCAGACTTACACAGATGAGTGCCATAGAACCAGTACAGGACTGGAATACAGACAGTGCAGGTGAGTGGCATAGAACCAGTACAGGACTGGAATACAGATAGTGCAGATGGAGTATCACAGAACCAGTACAGGACTTGAATACAGATAGTGCAGATGGAGTATCACAGAACCAGTACAGGACTGAAATACAGACAATGCAGATGAGTGACACAGAACCAGTACAGGGCTGGAATAAACAGACAGAACAAAACAGAGACAGGGGCTTACACACAACAAACGGCAGGAAACTACACTCACACCAGGAATAAAAATCAAAGCAGGCAGGAATCCAGGGCACAAAGGAGAGACACGGCAGACAAACAGAGGGCACTCAGAATCAATACTAGGACAGAAATCCACAAGACAGCAATGCTAGAAGCAGGAAGTTGGAAACAGAAGCTATGACTGGCAAGGAGGCAATCAGGTGACTGGAATTTAAAGGGAGAGCAACATCCCCAGAGGCTGCTGATTGCACACCCAGCTAGGTACACAGCTAGGGAATCCCAGCTGCAGGTTAATTAGCCAGGATCCCTGGCAAGGACGAATGCTTCAGGGGAAACCAGGACCGTAGTACCCTGCTACATAACATAGACACATTTATGTAACAGTAGATTATGTAAAATGGTTACTATGCATGCGTAGTAGCTATTATTGGTAAATTAAGAAAGTATGTGCAATACATCCGGGTCTGTGAATCCAGCCCATAAATCCCAAGCATATTTACATTTTTATGCTATGTTATTTTCCACCTCAGATGGGAGGTTATTACAGGGTTGCCGACTTTCTCGGAATGTCCGGGAGACTCCTAAAATTCAGGCAGTTTTCCAAGTCAGCCTGCAAATCTCCCGCAGAGGGCTTGAGGCTTGTGGTTTCATGAAAACCATGGCCTCAAGTCCTGAACCCCTGCCTGGCAACACAATTTGCATCATCAAGCCCCGCTCCCATCACTAGTAAAAGGGGGTAATTAATAGTCAGGGGCAGGGCTTAATGGCATGATTTGCATAAATCATATCATTAAGCCCCGCACCTCTACAGCTATGGCTACCCTCTTGTTCTCCCAGAGGACAGCTATTAAAATTCAGCAACCTGGTGTTATTATAGTGATTAACTATTCTTTTAATGAGGTCATTTATCCACACATTTCCTCTGAACCTACCACCCTCTAGTTCATACACCTCGTGTTCTAATGCATCTCTTCATTTGAAAAATACCATCCTCCTGTACATGGTTACAGCCTTGATTATTTCAAAGCTGTTATTCCCCCCCCCCTCCGCCCTCTCTGCTCCAACCTCCTGCCTTCTCTGCTCCAAGCTATACCTGTTTAGTTCCTCTAGTCTTTCTTAGTATGATTTGTTACAAAGGCCATGGACCATATTAGTTGCTCTTCTTTGCGCACTCTCTAATGTATTTATGTCTTTCTGGAGATATGGCCTCCAGAACCGAACATAGTATTCTAGGTGAGGTCGTACCAACGATCTATAAGGGGGCATTACTACTTCCCTCTTTCTGATACTAATTCCTCTCCCTATGCAACCAAGCATCTGATTGCCTTTTTCATTACTTTGTTATATTAAACATGGTTTAGCCAAGGTGTAAATTTATGACACTTTTCCTTAGATTTTTGGATCTGGACAAATCTGTACTGTATATAGTCAAGAATATAAGTGTTTGAACTGTTATAAAAAAAAAATATATATTACTTCTTAAAAATTCTAAGGAAATGGCTTTATACATTATACATATATAAAACTATAATACACATAGTAGAGCATAAACTAATGGTAGAGGGTAAAATGTGACTATGAAGACCATTATGATAAAATAAGAAATAATTGTTCATTATTAAAGTAGATTCCATTAATGACACTGATACAGTAAACAAAGAGGAAACAATGTTGCACTAGCTCATTAAATAAATGAAAACCAAAAGCCAAGCAAGGGTGCTGCTAATATCACCTATGAAGACCATTATGATAAAATAAGAAATAATTGTTCATTATTAAATATTTTTAAAGTAGATTCCATTAATGACACTGATACAGTATATTTTAGGAATAACTTTTACACAATGGAAGCCACTGTAAGGCTGGTCATAAATTACAGCAATTATTGACCCGATCATCCAATTATTGAGTGATCAGAGTCAATAATTGCTGTAGTGAGTGGTCAGGATGAATTTTCCAAACAGCCAATAATTGTACCAGTAACAAGGGCTTCCTGTCAATCTAAGCAGCCCCTCCCTCTTCAGCATGGATTATTAATCCCAGCAAGAGAGGTGACATGGACCGATATAAGGACCTTTTGCTAGGGGAAAATCATTCCGTTTAACAGCCACCTCCTTCATTGGAGTGATAATCACGCATGGCCAGCTTAACATTTATTTCAAATTGTACTTTATACAGAACAGCATTATGCTCAAAGCTACCCACTGAAATAAGTGAGTTACTGGTGAAAAGCATTTGACAGATGGGTGTTCTGGGTAATTTTATTATTATTCAAAGGGAAAAAGACGGGGGGATAAAGCCCATTACAATGGATTTGCAGTTAGGCTTCACATCAAGAATAGTAAATCAAAATATCTGGTGTATTTAGTCAAGAACAAAAAGCAAAAAGGAGGGGTAATTGGAGTCCCCAAATAGAGCACCTGCCAATATATCTATGTTGTGGAGTAGTAAACAGATGACTGATAGAAAAAAGGGAGAGGGGGGAGGCTAGCGCCACTGGGACACTTCCGCAACGTTGGCAGAATCACTAAAACCACTACTAAAAATATTAAACAAAATTACTAAAAAAGTCTATTAAGAAACTATTTTAAACATAAATCCATTAAAACATGTTTACATACACTATAAAGGTCCATTTGAAGATCCTAGTGGTGGAAAGGTGTCCATGTTCTTATATTCAAATAGACATGAAAATATAAAATGAAAAAAAAATGTATTAATACAAATGGTCTTAAAACAGCAAAATAAAACAGATGAAAAGTCAATACCCCTAATCCACTGAGGCTTCAGCAGGGGGGAAGCAGATCCTGATGATGAAAACGGGTCCCGGGATGTTCAGGCTGCTGGCTCGTCACCTGTGTCTCTGGTCTATAGGGGATGATGTCACCTCTGTGATGCTAGAAGCACTGGAACTGACACGTTTTGGGCGGTTGCCCTTTTTCAAAGACGTTGATGTTGCAACCAAATAGAAATAAAATAATATTATGAACAATATTCTGTCTTTTATTGCTGCCAATCATACATTTATACGATAAGAACATCATTCTTGTATATAAGTGCACTGTGGTTAGAAAAATCGGCCTGTGACAAGTCGCATATGTAATACATAAATTGTGATTCAGTAGACATTTTTTAGGCATTAGTTTTATTATTAGTTAGTTGCATTAAACCAGTAATGGTTTCTTGTAGACTGAATATTAAATAACATTAATAATGAAAGCCGCACTTTGAGGAAATGCACAATAATTGTATTAGTTCATCATTGTGAAACAGAAAATCAGGAAATGTTCTAAAAAAAAAAAGTTTGGTAATAAAGGAAAATTTGTATTTTGTGTGTGTAAAAATAAAGCAAAACATGAAGTTTTACACATTTGAAAGTATTCCAAATTATTTTTAATGGTCTGTACTCTGTACATTTGGATCGGCCAGTACCTTTGGCTCTATAGATGTTCAATATCAATCTATTTACTTTGGTGCACATAATAGCAATGGGCCTGATCCAGAACAACGCATCGGAGCGAATTTACGCGTGGCGGAGACGTAAAATCGTCTATTTCTAAGTACTGCGCATGCGCACCATAGAAAATACGCTCATTAGAGTAGCGTAATTGTAAACGTATAGGCCATTCACGTAATTGTCACGTAAATACTTACGTGCGGGCGTGCCAATTTTATGTGAGTCAACAATACGTTCGTTTTACGTGAAGTAGGTGGAGGTTTGTATTTAAAGTGTACAGTATGGGCGTGCTAAGCGGCATACGTTCACGTAGTCTATACGTCCGTTAGCGGACGTACGCTGTTACGCAAAAAAAGTTAAGGTAGGGGTTGGGAAGCGGAACTTGGTGAAATACGTACATTCAAGGGGTGTGCCTAGAGGAGTGTATAGAACATACGCGTGCGAAAATACGTTACGCATGGAAACGTATTGCACACGTAGTTCTGGCTCTACCCCAATGTCAAGTAAATTGGTTCACTAACAAATGGCCGCGTTGCACTAGTCGATCACTGAGGTTGAGTGGAGTGAAGACATTCCTGAACAAAAATGGATTAACTGCAGCAGGAGCTACAAAAAAACATGTTTCAGTTTGTTGAGTCATCTATAATAGCAGACACATGAATGAATATACTACATTTATACCACAGCAAGTAGGGATGTATACGAGGGTATAGCTTACTATCACATCTCCCACTGATTTAATAGAAAAAGTTTAAATCCCAATTCACTTCTATTATTTTCAGAGTTTGCTTACTACCACATCTAAATGTCCAACATTGCTGTATATATTTTATCAATGCAGTTTTACTCTATGGCATCTAAAGGGAGAAAAAAGACCAACAATGAACCAGTAGTTTGTTTGGTAAAACTTTCTGTGAAGCCTTTAAGAGCCTGTTATCACAATAAGGCTATGATTTGTCCTCCAATGGTATGGGGTATGTGTGCTATGTGGTAGATGCTACATCCAAGCAAGTGGCATAGAGAAATTTGCTACCATGTTATCAGTTCTCCGTATTAGAGGTAGGAATCAGTGCACATGGAATGCTGGCATCTATGACCTCACTGTGACATCAGTAATTTTACTTTCATGTAAATCAACATAAATATAAACATAAATATGTAATTTTCTCTCTGAAATATTGTTTTGTGTGTAATATGGGGTGCGCTGTGTGTGTGTGTGTGTGTGTGTGTGATATAGGTAGAGATAGGGAGATTTAATTATGGGGTACACTGTGTGTGTGTGTGTGTGTGTTTGTGTTTGTGTGTGTGTGTGTGTGTGACAGGTAGAGATGGGAAGAATGTATTATGGGGGTGCAGTGTGTGTGTGTGTGTATTAGAGATCAGTAGAATATATTATGGAGTGCTGTGTGTGTGTGTATGTGAGAGAGGAAGAGATCAGTAGAATGTATTATGGGGTGCAGTGTGTGTGTGTGTGTGTGTGTGTGTGTGTATTAGAGATCAGTAGAATGTATTATGGAGTGCTGTGTGTGTGTGTATGTGAGAGAGGAAGAGATCAGTAGAATGTATTATGGGGTGCAGTGTGTGTGTGTGTGTGTGTGTGTGTGTGTATTAGAGATCAGTAGAATATATTATGGAGTGCTGTGTGTGTGTGTAGGAGTGCAATGTGTGGGTGTATATGTGTGTGTATGTGAGAGAGGAAGAGATCAGTAGAATGTATTATGGAGTGAAGTGTGTGTGTGTGTGTGTGTGTGTGTGTTTGGGAGAATGTAGGAAGTGGTCCATATTTTACATGAGGATGAAGCAAATAATGTAAGGTAGGGGTCTACTATCAACTGTCCACAGATACAACAAGGATCTATGATCATATCCCTCTGAGTGTAAGTCTGGATCCAGTCCACTGTGACAGAGAAGGAGATATTTTATCTTCTAACTGACCTTGTGATAACTAAAGTTGTTATCAGATGACTAATTCATCTAAAGGAAAGAGAGACCCAGCCTGCTATGGTTTCACTGTGTTCTCGGCATAATATATGATCTTTATTTAGTCGATTCAATTTTCCATAATGGACAATAAAGATTTCTTGAAGCACTATGAGAATCTTGACTTTGAAATGTAATCCGTGATCTTCAATGTCAGTCTTCAACATGGAATATTTGAGAACTGTAACAAATATCTGCTATGGAAAATGGCATGTAAAAATGACATTTATATGATATAGCAGGAAATAAAAAGAAATAAATCCGAAGATCTAAAGTTGAATAAATAAAATTTACATATAGTCGGAGTCTGTACTGAGTTTTAAGTGTCAAATGTTATTTATGCTGCGTTCAGATTGCCACTGCCTAAAAAGCCAGCTTTTTAGGCAGTGGGCAAAATTTTAAAAATTTTAGCCTGGTGCGTTCAGACTGCGCTGAAAACACCGGCTTTTTTTTTTCTTTCTTTTTTTTTTTTTACACTAAAATTCTTGTATTTTATGGAAGGGCTTATATGTAAAGCCCTTCCTTGAAAAACAATGCAGGGGTGCCAGCAGACCACTGTCTTCAATGGAGCCTCTGGACCCGGCTTCACCGGTCACATTGCCAGAAAATGCCGGGGTTTTCATGAAAGCCGGCAATTTCATGAAAACCCCGGCTTTTTCATGGTAATCTGAACGGGGTATTAGAGACTACGGGCCATATTCTCTGATACGTTTTCAGGTGGAGTTGCGTGTGTATTTTTAGGTACGGTATAACTGCGCATGCGTGGTAACTTAACGTAATATAAACGCACGTAAGTGCTTTAAGCACGTACTTGTGAATCGCACTTGGGGACATACCTACGGAGTGGCGGGGTTAAAATATGTACTGAAAAAGATACGTGAAAAAGGGTGGTGGGAGGCATTTAAATGAACCTTTGAGGGCTTGGTTACATAGAATCGCACGTACGGAATACATATACGCACGTAAGTACACACGTAAAGTTAAAGGTGCTCTATGGAGGTGTAAGTCTACGATTGCACAGCCGTGAGAGGGGAGTGTCATGGGTGTTGGCTCGCTACGTGCGCTCGTATAATTGTGTACTTTGAAAAAACGCATCTCTTAATCCCATCCTACAAGTGAAATTGGAAACTCTCTTTCAGTTTCCAAAATTGAGAGTACATTTTGTACATTAGCCTCCCCAAGGTATAGAATTTGCTATCCACAAATCCGTACATGCGAGGGGAGTGTGCGCGGCCCTTCCACATGCAGAACTCTTCCTTAAATATTCCGTAGGTGGAAGGGAATGTACAGAATGGTGGATCGCAGATAAGGGCTTTGTCATACCCATACTGTACGATTATCATTCCAGATCCCACCCACCATGTGTACATTATACACATGGCGACTGGGCCGGCCCACCGATGCCATCCGATGCAGAATTCCTGCATGTGCAGTACATACTGACAAGCTATTTACGTACATGTCACACAGGAATAGCCTGTTGTAATGAAGTGAGGCCCAAAGTCAATCATCTTTAAGTAGTATTCAAATATAAACATATAATAGCATTTCTTTCTATATATAAATTTTTTGTGAAGATGAGTAGAGAGACCTGCTCATATGCTGGAAAATAAAGATTATTTCAATATTCTTCATTTGTATTATTCATCAATGCCACTTTGAGTTGGCAATAACAGAACAGACATGGTGGCACTCACCGCTATGCTGCAGGATGAATGTCAGCAACATTTAGGTTATTATTTTAGGTTATATAGCGCAAAGCAAAAACTTGCCCTTTTGGCAAGGTTATTGACTGTGTTTCTGCAGGCTTTAAACTGGGCATTAATATGTAATCAAATTTGGTCTGGTGGTGCACAATGGTATTTTTTGGGCACTGGACCTGTTTTTTGTTCCTTTTATGTACACAGTAGTGAGTTTTTCCTGGCCTATACATTCGCATGCATTTCATATATTTGTACTGATATACATGACCCCTCCCCAATAGGGCTGCTGCACACTTTTTAAATGTAGGAATTGTCTTACCACTGACATCCTTAGTTTACATATTGTAACATAGGTCATTTCCCAAAGTGTACAGTATGCTTTGGAGGAGGAATGTCAGTCCCTGACATTCATTCTTTTGCACTGCAGAGGGAGGAGGCCTGGATATTTTGCAATATGTTGGGGCCTGTTTTTAGATGGAGGCCTGGGACTCTGAAGTCCCATAAAAGGAAAGAGAGACCCAGCCTGCTATGGTTTCACTGTGTTCTGGGCATAATATATGATCTTTTTTTAGTCTATCTACAATTTTTTAGTCAGATCCTGAGCTACGCACGCTAGCGTTTTATGCTAGTCGCTGACGTAAAATCACCTATTTGTATGTACTGCGCATCCGCTAAGCAGATGTTACGCCACGTAACTCTGAACATATGTACCTTCAGCGTAACTACAAACGAAGGGGCAAGTCATCCATAAGACATGTGGAACTATGCTTTGTAGAAGCAGGGAGACATTTAAATTGTACAGTATAGGCTGGAGCTACCCCATTATCAATAGTGTGCACAATGTTGTAACATTTCAAGTATTTAGAGGAAAATTAGCCTCCTATTCTTTGGCTATGTCACTGTAGCAGAGATGAAGCTGTAAGGAGAATACTGTAAGCAGCAGATGAGGAGCTGTTAGGAAATACTGTAGACAGCTGACAATGCAGATAGCGCAAAAAATCCTTTGAGCATTTAAAGAAAATATAGTAGATCATTGTCCAGAAGACATCATTTCATCCTCACCATCAACTAAGTGGGGACATGTGTGAAACAACTGCTGCAAGAGTTCAGATGGAGTTTTTACACTGTATGATTACCAGCATGCCGATGTTTCATTACATTTCTGTAGGGTTGATTAATGCTTTCCTGAACAATAACATTTTGCTACTAGCAACCTAATACTGTGGTTTCCTCTACATAACGGTAATGCTTTTTCTGGGGATCAATAATTGTCTACTTGTACAGTGTTTCTGTTTCACATATTTGGGCTGCGGATGCTGTTCTTACACGGATATGTTCAGAGCTCAGTTTGAGGTTATGCAGACTGGTTGACAATGAATATAACATGTACTGACAGGTTATTATTTGCTTCCTTGTCTAACGTTATCAAAAGTGGCAGCTAGGTAAACCTAACGTGAAGCTGATCATTTCATAGAAATATACTAATATCTTATACTAGGCTGTAGGTTGCAGTGTGCTCCATCCAATTACTGAGGAGTATTACCATGAGATAGAAAATATAATATACTGTAAGACACGTTCTTCTAAAGGCAGGATAAGACATCAAAGAAGTATATATCAATCTATCTATCTAATATCTATCTATCTATCTATCTAATATCTATCTATCTATTTATCTATCTGGATGTAGTTTGTCAGTATTATGATCGGTTGTCTCCATTTTTGATTGTGGCGTTGGTGCGGCTCGCGGTATTCCCCTAACCCTACCTTTAACCCTTTTACTAACCCTCCATATCCCGTAGCCTAACCTTATCCTTTCCATTCAGCCCTAACCCTCCATACCCCGCAGCTTATCCTTAACCCTCCATGCCCTGCAGCTTAACCCTAACACTCCATGCCCCGCAGCCTAACCCTAACCGTTCCTTTCAGGCCTAACTCTCTATGGCCTACAGGCTAACCTTAACCTTATGCTTAAGCCCCAGCCGCCGCAGCTGTTTCACTATTTTGAAGGAGTAGAAATTGGGTTCCCAATAGCAATTTTCTCCTTGGCAATACATTTGAACATGATACAGCTGCCATTCAGCTACCGGCTGTATCACATTCAAAATAGGGCCACTCGGACTGGCAACTGCAACCATATATATACACAAATCTTTTGAGGTGCTTTACACAAATTCAAACTTTAAAAGAACCTGCAATAATGTCCACAAAAATATCAGTCCTTATATTAGGCCTTTTTTCCACTCTGCACCATATCTTCTCTTTATGACCGGCACAGTCCCTTCTTCCCAGAATCCACTCTTAGATCCTTAATTTTAACACTTACAAATTTAACCACAAAGGGAGTGCATTATTTCAAATATTTTTTTTAAAATCGCCAGCACAGAGGAATTTTTCATTCCGGAAAGATTAAAAGCAGTAGCAGTATCAAATACACACTCAGGCCCGTGTTCAGAGTACCGGACGTTTAACATAGACGTCCGATGTTTAGCGATTTTTACTTCTGAAAGACCGCATTTACGCAATCTACGTAAGAAAAAGATACGTAGATTACGTTAAAAAATGACTACACATGCGCAGTAATAAAAATCGCTAAACACCAGACGTATATGATATACGTCCGGTACTCTAAATACGGGCCTCAGTCATCGAGCTGAGGCACTTCTCAACAGTCTAGTCACACTAGCAACATCCTGGGTGTAGGTTGACCATATCCTTCAGCGTTCTTTTCATCCACTAGAGACACGAGAGAGAATCTGTGTCCCCATCTACGCTTTTCGTTAGAGAACTTTGTCTAGGGACATATTATATATAAATGAAATCACCACAAAATGGAGGTTGCTCAAAATCATCTATAAGTTGGTAATAAAGCCACGGCGGTACTTCACTTCCTTGGGAGCCCTAGTGTGCCTTATACTAATAGGAGTGCAAACTATTGGAATTATCTTACCAGCAGAAGAATAAAGCCACGAAGCTTGAATTGCATGCAACAGAGGTGATTGGAGTCCACGTGGACTCTGTACCTTTTTTCTCATGCTGGTAAGATCGTTAGTAAGATTTTTTGCTTTATTATTTTAATTTGTTATTTTCCAGGTTTAAGGAGATTATAGGTGATTGTCTATATTTCACATTTGTGTAATGTACAATCGCTGGCACAGAGTTGTCCACAATTCCAGTGATTTGGAATTAACTGCTGCAGCAGTTTGTGTGCTTTGTCCGTGGGTTCACATATCAATTTAAGGATTTATTACTTTTCACTTATGTCCACTTTTTTTGCTCGGTTTTAGACTTGACTATTTTTATTAATCATAATAAATGTTATGTTTTACCTATGGTGTGCATACTTTAAAAGTGGCCCATTTTTTTTGAAGTCACTTCTAGACTTCAACTTGTAAATACATATAACTCATTGCCTTTGTATTGCACCCACATGTAGCTCAGTAGTTGATTACATATTTTACTGATAAGCTACTCAGTCAGAGTCAGTCCCAATTTTGAGTCATATATCATGTATTATTAAATTGGGAGCAAAACTCTTCACAGAGGTCCTCGAATCTCCAAAACAGCTACTCTGGAACAGCACTCCCTCTGAAACACTGTTTACCTGCATTGTACTCAAGACAGTGAGTGCCATCTAGACTATGCTGTTATGTTTAACATATCCCGGGAGAGCTAGCAAAGCTCCTGCAAGCCCCACCAGCCACGAATTATTACTGTAATCCCTAACGTTAATAGGGATGTGCGGGGCTTGATGATGTCATCAAGCCCCGTCCATCCCCTGAAACGCTAGAGATTACAGGAGTGATTGACAGGGCATGGGGCTTAATGATGTGATTTGCATAAATCGCATCATTAAGCCCAGACCCCTTGGAGAAATCCATGGCTTCCCTCTGGGTTCAGTAGTTGATTACATATTTTACTGATAAGCTACTCAGTCAGAGTCAGTCCCAATTTTGAGTCATATATCATGTATTATTAAATTGGGAGCAAAACTCTTCACAGAGGTCCTCGAATCTCCAAAACAGCTACTCTGGAACAGCACTCCCTCTGAAACACTGTTTACCTGCATTGTACTCAAGACAGTGAGTGCCATCTAGACTATGCTGTTATGTTTAACATATCCCGGGAGAGCTAGCAAAGCTCCTGCAAGCCCCACCAGCCACGAATTATTACTGTAATCCCTAACGTTAATAGGGATGTGCGGGGCTTGATGATGTCATCAAGCCCCGTCCATCCCCTGAAACGCTAGAGATTACAGGAGTGATTGACAGGGCATGGGGCTTAATGATGTGATTTGCATAAATCGCATCATTAAGCCCAGACCCCTTGGAGAAATCCATGGCTTCCCTCTGGGTTCAGTAGTTGATTACATATTTTACTGATAAGCTACTCAGTCAGAGTCAGTCCCAATTTTGAGTCATATATCATGTATTATTAAATTGGGAGCAAAACTCTTCACAGAGGTCCTCGAATCTCCAAAACAGCTACTCTGGAACAGCACTCCCTCTGAAACACTGTTTACCTGCATTGTACTCAAGACAGTGAGTGCCATCTAGACTATGCTGTTATGTTTAACATATCCCGGGAGAGCTAGCAAAGCTCCTGCAAGCCCCACCAGCCACGAATTATTACTGTAATCCCTAACGTTAATAGGGATGTGCGGGGCTTGATGATGTCATCAAGCCCCGTCCATCCCCTGAAACGCTAGAGATTACAGGAGTGATTGACAGGGCATGGGGCTTAATGATGTGATTTGCATAAATCGCATCATTAAGCCCAGACCCCTTGGAGAAATCCATGGCTTCCCTCTGGGTTCTCCCTGAGGGTAGCTCTGAAAAGTCGGCAACCATATATATATATATATATATATAAATATATATATATTTATACATAAGCTAAACTGGAATGTAACTACTAAATTCATATGCAGTTGTGTATGGTTTGGTGAGCAATTAATTAGCATGGGACTCAAGACTATAAAATCTGATCAGTGAATGGGAGGTCACACCCCTGATGAAGTCTCACGATGAAAAGCGTTGGTTGGCCTCCCATGTTGTTTAGCCGCACACCTCCTGTCTATTACGTGTTTCTGGATACTCTGAACTGCAGTCTCCGTATCACATGCTGTTTATCTATTTCCCTCTTGAAATCCGGACCAGACTAGGTCCGGACCAGGTGAGCCCACAGCTTTAATGATCAGATAACATTTCGACAGATCTTTTTTGTTAAGCATTACTCAGAGAAAACTGAAACTTGTAACTGAGGAAACAACTTTACCAAAGAAATTTCAGAAAAACATATTACTCTTTAATATTTGGTACTTGTATCTATACTTAACTGTGACTTGCCTCACTTAAATTAAAATACTAGACTATCAGTGTGCTCTGGGTTTTTTTTTTTATATTTCTCAGATTTCCTGTTATTGGCACCAGGATGTAGCCACAGGTGCAGCATAGCTTTTCATAGTTGCTACCTAGAGACTTATTGCACATTGGCGTACAATGAAGAGCAATTCCTATGGTTACTGTATATTGAATGCAATTATTGTTGCTCTTGCATTTGTTTGTGTTGGGGTTTTTGTTGCTAAAACTTTAAAACTTTAAAAACTCAATAAAAACTACTTGATTCATTAAAAAGTATTTGAAAACTCATTTATGCACAGTATAGAATATAGATGTATTTAAATATAATTCAAAATGTAGCACAACCGGTCATGGGCTGCACAGTATATGTATTAGAGAAAATGCGTTTCAAATAATTATTATTCTAAGCATATTCTTCTTAGTGGTGTACCACTGAATGGAAATAGAAATGAATATTATCTGAAAGACTGCTTGGCTCAGTAAATGTCTAATCCTATTTGTGACTAAGTGCATTGACTAGAAATTGTCTGCATTCAGACGATGAGTAACATATTTACCAAACGCTATCTTATAATACTGATAACACTGGCGGAGCAGACAGACATAGTTATAATGATGGATATTTAAATATAAGTCCTGAAGGGGGGCAGCCCAGGTTTAATACTTTCTCACTTTTCCATGTATTCAGGTCTACTACTAGCCAATCACACACATACATTTATTTCAAATAGCTTACAAAGAGCCTGATGCAGAATTGTTGCACCAGATAGTGTAGATAATCTCTGTGTACTTTAGCACTGCATATATTAACAAATATACATAACTACATATATACTAGCGTAGCAACATTCACAATCATGCTGTACGACCCATATGAGTACAAATGGCTTCCCCTCCGCCCACTAAACTGAGCGATGGAGGTATGGTAATTGTACAGTGGGAGAGGGGGCTTCCACACTTCTGCGAATCAGCGGTCAGTGGTCGTACGGACCACTGATCCGTACAATTGCATTAAGGTAGCGTAAGCTGCCATAAAGCCCACAAGATAGAGGGGAGTGACAAGGGGGCATGCACTTCCCTCTCTCTCGGACAGAGAGACCCCGCACATATAGAAAGCGTGCGGGGGTCTGGATCTGGTCCTGTGTAATCAATAAAGATAATAATTTAAATAAAGCAACGAGTAAAATTAAAGTTGATTCATTTTTCAACTTTGCCAGTTTTACACCATGGCTTAAGATTACTAAATAAAAAGAGGAGGTGTTGGCCATAGCCGGGTTCCGTTCACCGGTATGAAACACAGATTTCAAAAATACAGACAGCTGACAGCTAATTTTCGTCTGTATCTATTTAAAAAATCTGCCTAATTAGAATTTTTTTTAGTATGAATGGGTAAGTATGCCAAATTTATTTTTTAGCAACTTACCCATTTATTGGCTTTCCGACACCCGGCACCTGCCGCAGACCTGCCAGACCATACAGGTTACTATATCAGGAGAGTATTAACATTAGGCTGCAGGTTGGGGAGTCTTAGGGTTAGGCTGTGGGGTGGGGAGTCTTAGGGTTAGGCTGTGCGGAGGGGAGTCTTAGGGTTAGGATGTGGGGAGGGGAGTCTTGGGTTAGGATGTGGGGAGGGGAGTCTTGGGTTAGGCTGCGGGGAGGGGATCCAGCCTAGAAGGGAAAGGTTAGGGTCAGGCTGTGGGAAGGGGAAGGGGGGGGTTAGTGTGAGGATTAGGATAAGGATAGGAGTTTCATAAATACTTACTAGTCGCCGCTGGGGATTCCTCCTGGGGATCTTCGATTCCCTCACTCTGGGGGGGGCAGCAACAGTTGCTGGTGGTGGGATGTCGCAAATGGCTGGTTGAAAACGGCCCTGTTGTAAAAGGATCGTTATCACCTTGAACCACACCCCCCTTAGCATGTGAGGGGCCTGGACTAATGGCATATGTGCCCCTTCTCCATCTGGCACTTGCTGGTTGGCTGTTTGTAAACAACTTCCACTGACAGATTTGTGCTGCACCCCCCCTCCTCGCATGCTTCTACTACTCCCCAGAAGCCGCTGCCCATCTGCTACACTATATCATTAGCGTGCCACGGCTCTTATCTAGAGTAGTAGCAGCAGTGGTCAGATGGAGTCGCTATCTGTCAGTACGAATAGCGGCTACAGCTGACACCCATTACTACTACTCTCTTACTGCACAGAACCTGGGCATGCTCATGTCTAAAGCTGGCTAAGGACTACTAGTGGCAGGGATAAGACTGGCAGCGGTAGATTACTCAGAATAGGGGAAGCAGGGTCCTTATTCAAAGTTACAACGAGCAGTACTGCTTACAGGTGCAAGAGAAATGATTATTAGACTGTGATTGGTTGCTTTAGACAAAATCCCCATTTAAAATCGTTAAGATGTATAGAAAAGTTTGGGCAATAAGGCCTGGGTTCAGAGTACCGGACGTATAACATATACATCCGGTGTTTAGTGAATTTTCCTACTGTGCATGCGTAGTAATTTTTTTACTTAATCTACATATCTTTCTCTTACGTAGATTGCGTAAATGCGGTCTGAAAGGCTGCAGGGAAGGGAGACTTAGGGGTAGGCTGCGGGGAAGGGTTAGAGTAAGGATTGGGGTTAAATTCATACTCACTTTTCGCTTACATCTTCTTTCTTCCGTTGATCGATTGCTTCTCCTCTGCAAGGCAGAAGCAATCGATTTCCTAACTAGTTCACAACTTTCGAAAAAGGACCATTCACAGCAGCGACCCACACCCGAAACACAGGATCTCCATTCAATACCTATACACCCACAACATGGAATGGGGCCAATAGAAAATTGGTAGTGACATAAAAATGATAGTGTCAGTTTAATGCTGAGCAGTTCCATCAGAGAGATGTGGGGAATGTAACAGTCACTTGTGGACTAAACTGCATGTTAATTGTGGGTTATAGGAAGAAATAGCTGTCAGACAGATGATGTAACACCAAATGTCATCTCTTCAGCAAAATGATTATTTAGTACCGAGAATATGACTGTATATAAAATATGGAGATAATGTGGTTTCATTATTTTACATAGGAACACCTTCAACAAATTGTGATAATAATATAATACAAATATATATATTTTATACTTGATTTATAACATAAGTATAAGTATTCAGCTTGTCTGACTGGAATGTTAGTTACAGTAAATTAATATTGTTTCAGTGCTACTATAATCTATTTACAGTATCTGTGATTTTGTGTTGATTCAGCTTTTAGAGTCAGGGGGAATACCAATGATTATCTGGCACACACCACCTTGCATAAAAGTTTAATTAAGATCTAATGTAATGACTATTGATTATCTGGGAATGCCCATTTAAGAATCTGCTGTTCTGTGTACATTAAGCTGTATTATATTTAATGTTATGCTTTTGTTCATTATAGTACATTCTAAAATAAATGAATTCTAGAACAATTGCTTTCACTGTCTACAACCCACCAAAAACAGGATTCTCTACAAATTAATTTTTCAATGAACTAAAAGAAATCTATAAAAAATGTTAATATTATTTTGCATGCTTAAAGTTACAGAAAGGATATTGCAGACTTGAAATAGGACTTCTACACCACCAGACCCAGTTTATTCATAGTACTGAGCACATCAGCGTAAAATAAGGACGCATTGAAAGTCTGGATAGTATTGGGGGCGCTTAGCCTACCCTCCCTGTACTATTTACATCCATCGCCCTCCCACATAGCGAACACTCTGTTACGCCCACTGTTGGAAACGGTCAAACGGGAGTCAGATCCATGCTGGGAGAGGGGACATGGGTACAGTCGCATAACTCTAGTGATCTGTTTCCGGTCTATTGGCCTGTCTAAGATATCTGAAACAATCAGGACCAGATCCTAAAATTTGCCCCTCTGTTTCTAGGAATTCATGCAAGCACTTGGGAAACCACTACTATCACTTGCATGGACATCTGACAGCAGAAACCTACCTTAAACTTTCGATCCATACGCCATTAAATGGCTAAGTATGGGATGTCTGGATGTCAGTATAGGTGGGTTTACGAATCCCCACCGATACTGTGCATTGCAATACTAAACCCCTGTCTAAAGTGTCTACAGTTGTAAATATGGATCAAGTTTAGATTCCTAACCAAGGGCCAGATCTAGACCTAAGCGCTTGTTACGTTCCATCGCGTAGCGTATTTACGCTAGCGTATTTTCTATGCACTCCCCTCGCTCATACGTACTTTGGTCGTGTTACGCTTCCCAAACCCTACCTTAACTTTTCAAAGCGTAAGTACTGACGCACATAATGGCCTAAACTGGACCATACTGTGCAATTAAAATGTCTCCCTCCGCCTACAAAGCGTAACTGCGGGTGTCGTATGGAAGAACCCGCCCCTTCGTTCATAGTTACGCTGATGGTAAGTACGTTCAGAGGCATAACATCTGTCGCGCACATGCGCAGTAAGTACTAGTGTGCGATTTTACATCAGCGGCTAGCCTAAAATCGCTCACGTACGTGGGTCTGGATCTACCCCATAGTGTTTGTATGCACGCTCATGCGCAAATCCAAACTGCTAATAGTTTTCAATCTGACTGCCTGAAAAAGACTGATTGAGGCTACCTTGTTGAAAGTCTGTATTGGACCCTCAGGTGTCACAATTTCTCAATGTGCTGTAAATATTTGTCTTTCTTTAACATCTAAAACCATGGAAACAAGTCATGGACTACACTTTATTCTCTCTTTTAGAGCTGACAGGCTGAAGGTGAGGAACATTTATTATGACTACAGATGCATGCCTGTCTATGGTTCTGATCCAGACCTACGCCCGCGAGCGATCGTACGCCGGTCGGGAGCTTAAAACCGGGAAGAAAAAACGCACTGTGCATGTGCAGTATGATAACTTCCGGTCGTCCGAAGGACATGAGCGTACAGCAAGCGTATTTTGAGCGTATTTTTCGCCCAAGGGGCGTGCGTTTTGTACGACGATAGTCCGGACGCTCGAATTACTACACAGAGGCGGGGATAGCCATTTAAATTGTACAGTATGGGCGTGCTAAGCCCCGTGCGACCAGCGTATCGGTCCAAAAATTCGCACAGACGCTGGAAAAAGTTAGGGTAGGGTTCAGCCGCCGTAAGTAGGTACAATCAATGGGAGTGTCATGGGCGTGAAAGTTTATACGCCCGGGCGATCATACGCTACGCTCGCGGGCGTAGGTCTGGATCAGGCCCTATGTATCTATACAGTACGTAATGTGCAGGAAAAAAAGACTACAGAAATTGAATATTTTCTTAATACCTGTCTTGTGATTTAACACTTCTTAGCTGGCATTGTCAGGAGTTAAATTTCCTAGCCATGTGTATGATATATGTATAATTAATTTCACATTATAAATTGTACCTTTTATATGGATGCCTATGATTGGTAAATTAATGAGCACTCTGAGCAGGATCTAATGAACCCACAACCAAGGTACTACACCACAAACTAAATAGCTCTATTGGAATGTAATGTAAGCTCATGCATGTCTAGGTTCAGTGAATAACACACACATTGCCTTGATAGTAATTTTCCAACTTAAGCTGACTATACACTGCAAATATAATTGGTTTAATTCAGCATGCAAAGTATGTAGCAATATCAGTTATCCAGAATGGCAATTAAACAGTTATAGATATTTTTGGATGATTTATTATGCAAAGTTGACCACACATTAGAAGATGCCCCCAACTCACAACATAATGGGCTGGACCCAGACTTAAGTAAGTGCTTGAAATTAGTTACTCTTTGGCTAAACCATGTTTATTGCAGGGGAGTCATATTAGAGTTGAGAGGTTATGTTTCCTATCCCAAGTCTAAATAACAGTGTGATAGTAAAGCTGAATAGGACTTCTACACCACCAGACCCAGTTTATTCATAGTACTGAGCACATCAGCGTAAAATAAGGACGCATTGAAAGTCTGGATAGTATTGGGGGCGCTTAGCCTACCCTCCCTGTACTATTTACATCCATCGCCCTCCCACATAGCGAACACTCTGTTACGCCCACTGTTGGAAACGGTCAAACGGGAGTCAGATCCATGCTGGGAGAGGGGACATGGGTACAGTCGCATAACTCTAGTGATCTGTTTCCGGTCTATTGGCCTGTCTAAGATATCTGAAACAATCAGGACCAGATCCTAAAATTTGCCCCTCTGTTTCTAGGAATTCATGCAAGCACTTGGGAAACCACTACTATCACTTGCATGGACATCTGACAGCAGAAACCTACCTTAAACTTCCGATCCATACGCCATTAAATGGCTAAGTATGGGATGTCTGGATGTCAGTATAGGTGGGTTAAGTCCAGGAGTAACTCATTTCAAGCACTTACTTAAGTCTGGATCCAGCCCAGTGTCACAATCTGGTCATTGTATATTGGCTAGAGACTACCATATAATCGGAGTGATCATCCTATTGACCTGTACTCATCAGTCGGTCTTTACTCGGTTCAGGCCATTTGATTGATGTATCAAAGCTTTTTGGAATGTTTTCCTTGTCAATCGCTGTGTAATAATCCTTTTAACCCAAGACTGCATAATTTACTCAATATGTTAAGGTTGCTGCACACCTGGGCACAGAGTCTAACCGGAGCCAGGTCTTCACTAGAGCACCTGATGTTGGGGATAGACTTGTGTGGCTGACACCCAGTAGGTCACGGCCCCCAGTGGTGGTTCCCTGAGTAGTAAGGAGAGTTTGGGAGTCAGACATCATGGCAGGACAGCACTGGACAGACCACCTACAGAGACCTATACAGACAAGAACCAAAACCGGAAAAGGATGGGGGAAAACTGATCCAGGACGGAGAGCAGATAGGAACAGGACACAACAAGACACAACAGAATTCTGAGAACCAGACAAGGATTGTGTCCAGAAATGCAGACAACAGATTCAGAGGACTGTAATAGGTACTGGGAGAACTAGGCTATTGCAGTGGGGCAGGGAATGGATACACATAAATAGGTAAATGCAGAGGGTAGCAACGTTCAAGGTCAGTGAGATAAACACAATGGTGAGAGGAAAGCAGGAAGCCAAATAAACACACATAGAAGGTATGAGCAGAGGTACTGGGCAGATAAAACAAACAGTAAGACAAGGAAAAACAAGAGTAAGGATATCAGAATAATAACAAGGTAATAGTACAGCAGAATAGAGCATGAACTGGACAAGAATCTTGCTGTAAAAAACTAGAGCATACGATATCACCGGCCAGGGAGAGTTCTCCTTCCTGGGTATTTAAACACTGAACAGCCAATCAGAGCTGCAGAGCCTCCTAGCTCTGGTTGGTCTAAATCCTGGCTGTTAAAGTCCATACACGCTACAGTTTTTTTTTTTAACGATAAATGCACAAATCAACCGATAAAAGAGTGTTTTGAATGATATAGTGGACTATTTTCTGGATGTACAGGGGGTCGCTGAGCAGGGTAAAAAGGAGTGACAGGACCCAAAAATATTTGTATTGTAACCATGAGATACAGATAGTAGAGGGTATATTTAATAAAATATGTTAGGGAATGGATGTTTTATGTAAAAGTTAGATTCTAAAAATCATTACCAAAAATATGTAATAATTATATATATGGTTAGAGTGTGTGCATAGTAATATCACAAATATGTAAATATACAGGAGGGAGAGAACGTGGGACTGAGAATATATGTAAAAAAGCTGAAGAGGTGATATTCTAATAGCAGGTCCAATGTGAGGGTAGAGGGAGGGATGTAGGTGAAGGAAGGAATTTAAGAGAGGGTAATGGGGACAGAATGGGATTTTCCAGTGGTGCTTGACCTCGTCCTATAGTAGGTAACTGGTACACCCCAAGAAAAGTTTGAGAACCACTGCTCTATAACTTACAGCATCTCAGTGGAACTCTATTTGAATTTGCAACTATTTCCAGTCTGCACAAAACACTTTTTTTGCATTATTTACAATAGATTTACTGATATAATCTGTTTTGGATTATGTATCTTTGGCTGTTTAATATTTATGAGATAGTATAATCTCACCTTCCTTGAATGACATTGCACACCCATCCCATGTTTCATAGCCATTTAAGTTTCTATATCTTCTTTATATGTGGCTTACTTTTCCCATGCCTCCATTTTCTGATACAATTCAGGTGATAAATCCAGGTGATTAACCTCATGACATTTGTTTCTCCCTATGAGGAGAGCTATAGGCAGCTGTCACTCTATAACCTTCAGCTAGATCAACACGTAGAGAATTTAGAAAAGGTTAACGTGATGGATGTGGTATTTTATAACCTTACATTTACTTTGAAGCCATGAATTTATATTTTTTGAGTTTAACAACAAGTTTAGGTTGTCAAATTTTTCATGAAATATTTGGGAAAGTGAAGTAAGATACAATATATTTTGGGATATGGACAATCAATTATTGATCAGAAAAGAAATAAAGACAATTAAGGGCTGGATCCCTATTAGAACGCATTGCTACCCAATCAGACATAAGAAGGACACCTTCTGATAGAGTGACTATGCTGCGCTCACAAGTTGGCGTGCCTTACTATCACAATGTACAGGATAGGCGTGTCCTCTCTCTAAGTACTGTCCCGATCCAGACTTCACGGTAGATCCAGAACTAGTTACGACAGGGGAATTACACACGCCGCATGCGTAATTTCCTTGTCAACTAGCTTTTGCACATGCGCACATCCTTACTATGCGTGCGTACCGGCAGGCGTACGTAACTTTGTTACGTATGCCTGGTGGTACTCAAAAGGGGCTGACCACTAATTTACGCTGGTCGTACCTACGCCGAAGAGGCTGAGATACACATGTAAATTAGGGGTCAAGGCGGGGGAAGCCCTGTTACGACTACGTAAGGCCGCAGACCTAGCCGTAACATTTAAGGTAGGAATATGGACACGTAAGCGTCCACATTTATTACCGAGAGCGGGGAGTTCAGGGGGTGTGCACTCCCCGCCATGCGAACGTACTTACAGACCCAGGCACGCACGTAATGCATGCAGGGGTCTGGATCTGACCCTTCCACACCATTATCCCTTTGCAGGAGTCAGAATATTTAAAGGTCCTTCTCATCGAAAGTCCTTCCATTCAAAGTGAGTGGTGTGTCAGGAGAGTGGTCTCCTCTTACATACACAGAAAGTGTGGTTTGGTTTGCATCCGACTTGTGATCTCTGCCGCTACGCTTGGAACTACGCCAGCAGCAGATGTGGGGACCTGGGTTTGGTCCATTATTTTTAATAAAAATAACTATAATTATCATATTAGGAGGAAAATCTAAATTCTTTCCATTCTGCACTTGCTAGTAACGTTGGAAAAGTGTTATTTAGCTTTCAGAGTGTCCATTCATAGACTAAATAGTATATTCCTTAGAATTAGGTGTAGACCAGTTGAATTGAAAACTCACATGTGCAGCATCAGTGAGAAATGATGGGATTGGGGTGAGGCAGAAGCAGGGGAAAAAGAGAACGAAGAAGGTTGCAGCAATGTAGCTAACAGATGGACAGTGACTGGATAAGGGACTTTGTAGCTTTCTAGTATAAGCTGCCTCGCACCAGAGTCTGCCAAGTGGCGTGAGTGCTCTTATGATACCCATCTCCAGGGAGCAAGATGGCATCCTGGTCTTAACCTTATCTTCATAATAAATGGACTTTATGGGAGTTACACATGAAATAATGTGTTATACATATGACAGTACAGAGCAGAAGTGAACATTTTTCCTACAGTAAGAGCTCATCAGACATAAGTTGGAAAAAACATTGGAAACATTGTAGCTCATGTTTCTTTAACATCAATAAACATGGACATTTTAGTAGTATAACAAAAAACATCATTTGGCAAGGCAGCTGTGATTACACATAAAAGTCATGTTTTCACTTTAGTCTTATCGGCACACATCAGGATGTCCATTTTCTGACACATAGGGCCCCTGTGAGAAATCCGGCTTTACTTGTTTTAATCATTTAAATCAATGATTGCTTTTAATAAAAATAATCTGACTCCTATCTGTATTCCAGCAGAGTCACAGATGTTATGAGCCAATAGGTTGTTCTACAGTTGGATCCATTACACTGGTTGGCAAGATCAGAGGGTGGACTATGTACAGGCTTTGTTTATGTCCCATAAGGCCTGATTAAAATCTCTGAGCATGGCCAAATTATTGATGAACAATTCCCCCACCTCACTTTACCATATTTATTTTATTTAGCTTATCGCTGATAATCTATCAGTTTGATGGTTTATTATGGTATATACTGCCCTTTATAATGTTTTGTGTCTTTTTAAACAGATTAATATGTATGTTTCTTCTACTTTGTTGTTATATTTGGGATAATTAAGGCCTGGAACAAGTTCTCCACTGTGGTTAGGAGCACTGTGTGATCCAATGTCAGATCCTCGCTGCTCCCTAACTACTTCATGAGCGAGGGAATGCCACTCCCCTCACTTGTATGGAGTTACGCTGGCTTAAGCCTACCTTAAGATGTATGAACCATCCCCACATAAAATTGGACGGTGCGGAAATCAGGATAGTACAATTTACCTACCTCGTCCGTCCCACATAGAGGAATCGCTTTCACTTCCTGCCATGTCCTACCCCGCTCTCTGAATATTTACCAGGACAGAATTCTGGATCCGGGGTTTGTCCTGGTGATGCAGTGTTTGTGCATGTACTGCTTACCAAAAGGGGGTGTTGTCCAATCCTAGTGATGAGAAAATGCCCCTTTGTAGTAATTTAAACTAATCTGTCTGGATTCACAGTTACGTAGTTTTTGTCTTACGTTGTTTTAAGAATTGAGCTACTACGCACACTATCTATGTACTTTAGACCGTACTTATGCAATCTACGTACAAAAATGGTACGTAGATAGCATAAATAAGCTACTATGCATACATAGTAGCTCAATTCTTAAAACAACGTACGTAAGACGAAAACTAGGTAACTGTGAATCTGAACCATCATTACTCTCCTTAATAAGATATGTATGTGTACCTCATATGTAGTCTGCCTTTTTTCCACTCCTTGAGAAACTCTCTTTTGGACCTGATTCACAGTTAAGAAGCTGCTGCAAATTCTGTGAGTATTTTTAGGAACGTTAAATTGCGTAATCCCTTAAGAGCGATTTACAAAGCTGTCGTAATGAGATAAGTAAGAAAAAAGAAAAGTTAAGAAGGAAGTTAAGAAAAGTGGGTGGGGGAGGCATTGAATTGGAGGCAGACTGGGAGCGGTTTGCTAAGTACGTTCGCTCTTTAGTAACTTAAGAAGACGCACAGATGCCATTCTTAAGTCAGTTAAGAACAACAAAAACGAGGGCGTGTCAAGGGAGCTGCCGTGCGTATAATTGTGAACCCATTCATTCTTATCTCCCTTCTTAACTGTGAATCGGGTCCTATGTCAGGATATAAAAAGTTTAATGAAGACTAAAAGAAAGTAGAAAAATTTTAAATACTGTAGTAAATGGTGCATCGCTCCTCAACACCTGATAACAGACCTTGTTCCGGATTCATAGTTACGTAGTTTTCATCTTACGTACATTGTTTTAAGAACTGAGCTACTACGGATCTTATTTACGCTATCTATGTACCATTTCTGTACCTAGATTGAATAAGCGCGGTCTTTACCACGCTTACGCAATCTACGTACAGAAATGGTACGTAGATAGCGTAAATAAGATCCGTAGTAGCTCAATTCTTAAAACAACGTACGTAAGATGAAAACTACATAACTGTAAATGCAGACCCTTGTCCCAACTGGTGCAAAACAACCTCTTCCACATCATTTATTCAGCTATGCATGACATGCAAAGTAAATACATTTAGCTTGAGGACAGTTGTATAAATACATCTATCAGTGAGGAAACGTGCAACGCTGGTTAAGGATGCAATCTGTTCCCTGGAGACAGCTGGGAAATAATATATTCTAAATAGTTCTACCATTCTGGAATAGGAATGTAGCTTGTCTTAAAAGGTTGTGTGTCTTAAAGGGTTGTACACAATTTGATTACTCTAAACAAGTTTCAGCAACGGCTTTGTAAGAACACACTGTGCAAGATCAAATAACAGGGACACGCATAAGTGAGAATTGGGCCACAGTTGTGTTTATTTTATGTTCCCTTGTTTTAACATCAAAATGCAGCAAAATATGCACAATTAGGCAAAAAGCCCTGAGTGTTTTGTCCTGAGGGTTACAGAACTCCAAATGACATATTGTTCTTTTACTGATCCTAAACAGTGCTACTGTATTTCTAATGACTGGTTATAAACACAAACGCTGACCACACTCAGGAAACAGGAGATACACATACATAACATTTGTTATTTTATTGTTTGATAAACATCTTCCCTGATTTAACAGAACGGGGTAGATCCAGAACTAAGTACACTCGCGTATTTACGCTAGCCGGAGACGTAAAAACGCTATTTTGCATGTACTGCACATGCACGGGGCAGATGTTGCGCCACGTAATTCTGATCGTACATACCAGCCTAGTATCAACAGTGTAACTAAGAACGAAGGGGACGTGACAACCATACGACACCCGTAATTATGCTTCGGAGGCGTTTAAATCATACAGTCTGGACGTGCTTAGGCGCTTACGTACATGAGGCCTTTACGTACGTCAGTAGTTACACTTTGAAAAGTTAAGGTAGGGTTTGGGAAGCGTAAAATGGCCAAAGTATGCACGAGCGAGGGGAGCGCAGAGAAAATACGCTACGCAATGAAATGTAATGGGAACGTAGGTCTGGATCTGGGCCAACATTAGTAAACTTGTGTAGATTGTATGGTACTCATCACACCATCCATCCAAATGCACATAGCCTTTTATATTTGACAGTAGAAGAACAGCCTGTAGATGTAGGAAGTAGTGCTTGTTAATGGCAGTGTTGCTGGGCATTTTCTTCCCTTTGTTTCTGTGGCTAGCAGATTACCCCGGCCTTTCATGCACCTGTTAGCACTAACCTATAAGTTGATCTGAGCAACTTCCATTTTGTGCGTAAGACGTAGGAAGTAGATCAGAGTCAGAAAAGCTGCTCACTGAAGAGGAGGCATCTAATTAGCTCCCGCTGACATTCTAATATTCAGAATTTTCCAATCTCTTATGGCGTCTGCAGTACTCAGGGAAGGTGGGAGACAATCTGTCCCATCAAACGCATGCTGGTGTGGCGGCCAATGTGCAGATCGATCACATGGTCTACAAAGAGCACGGCTTTGTGCCCCAGTCGCTGATTTACTCCTGCCTACTGCCTGCCATTGGTACAATCCATATAGAGACTGAGCAGCTGTGAATTGTGAGGCATGTGTCTTTTTATATGACATGAATGTATGTATGAAGACAGGGCTGCCATCAGGGAGGGACTGCTGGGACTTTGAAGGGGCCCATTGATACTCACCATATTTCTCCAGCAGCAGGTTTTGGCTGTATCCTACCAGGGATACTTGCTGCTGAAGAGCTGTAGCAGGCTGCAAAACAGCGTGCCAATGCACAGGGAAGGAATTCCATGCCCATCAGCCAGGGCCTAGGCTAAAGTTACAGCCGCCCTAGGCTAAAGAACTCAAAGTCTCAAATTTGGTTTCCTCTTCACCTCCACCAATGTTAACACTTTTATTCAGCAACAAATTAATTAATTCAGACATCCAAGCTTCATTCCCTCTCCCCAAGGAGACACTCCCTAAAGCCATGTGCACTAGGCTGCAGCCTAGTCAGGCTAATGGTTAATCAGGTCTTGCCTTCAGTCCATTGTGAATCATCAACTGCTGATCTAACGGGTGAAGTCACATAGTGGGCGGAGTGCCACGGCACATGCCCTGGCCCCAAAGCTCCTGGTGGTGGCACTGTATGAATATCTGCACTAAAGAGGCAAATCAAAATGCTTCCATATTAAGATTTGGGTGTGTCACGACCCTGACCTTGTCACGTTCAAGGGGTGTTTGGGATCTGTTCTGGGTGTCAGAGATGAATACGACGGAGATGGCTTGAATTGGAAGTGAGCTGGGTTAATGAAGGACGGGTGCATACAGGAAATGAACAAAACAATAGTCTATGAATCTGGAGGTGCAGGGGAACCAAGGGGATTGGACGTGCACTGGGATAAAGCAAAA
>WWET01001177.1:232076-242341 GCA_011038615.1 Limnodynastes dumerilii
CAAGCAGGACTGGATCAAGCAGGACTGGGTCAAGCAGGACTGGATCAAGCAGGACTGGGTCAAGCAGGACTGGATCAAGCAGGACTGGGTCAAGCAGGACTGGATCAAGCAGGACTGGGTCAAGCAGGACTGGATCAAGCAGGACTGGGTCAAGCAGGACTGGATCAAGCAGGACTGGGTCAAGCAGGACTGGATCAAGCAGGACTGGGTCAAGCAGGACTGGATCAAGCAGGACTGGATCAAGCAGGAGCACGATGCGGGAGTACCAGGCACCTAGAGGACCTAGTTGTTCTGGCAACGTTGGAACAGTGTGCAGGGTTTAAATAGTGCGCCCTGCGCACTGATTGGCTGGAGGACCGGAGAACACTGAGCTCATTGGAGAAGCGCTGTCATGTGACCAGTCCAAGATGGCCGCGCCCATGGATCAGAGCACCACCGCGCTTTGCCGCCAGAATCCACGTGGAGAACGCCGCGTCCAGACTGGTGAGTATGCCTGAGGCTGTCACTGTTTCAGTGACAGTCTCCGACGGCTGCGAGGACCCGTGCGCCGGGAGAATGGTACAGACAGGGAACCAGGGCACAGGTAAGTGCGGCGTCTGCCGCGGTTTGTGATAGACCTCACCTGAGACCTTCGTCACTTATCTGGGACACAAGGGGTTAATCACAACAGCCACCTGGTTTCTTCTACAATGACTAATGCCCCTCATCCACCCCAAATATGACTTATTACTAATGAGCTGCCACCACCAAGACTATTCACAGGAGGTCTTATGTTTTCCTTTACACAACCTAACACAATTATACTTTATCAGAATTATCATAAACTCAGACTGATCCCTCCTGTCACCATTAAGTAGCATTTAATAACCGAGCTGGTCTGACACATGAATCCGTAAGAACACAGAGACATGAACTTATTAAGTGATATTTAATATGATAAGAATCACAATGCTTATTTACAAAAGAATAACAAAATCGACATACAACATGCAACACGGTTTCTTGTAAAATAAAAATAAAATACAGAAAGCACTTATGCAATGAACCCTTCCAGGTCGGGACCGACCAGAAATAGGGGACACCTCCTGCGTTTTGAAGATCCCATAAAATGAACCCAAATTATGTATCTGTGCCACACTTTTAAAGCCAAAAAGTGCTCCACTCCAATAGACCCCACCTTTGTGAAAAGTGACAAGTCTGTTTCAGGACAAACTTTACCTCAGAGACCTGGCTCTTACGACCCCCCCCAATCCTGATCCAGTTACGACAAATTAAACCAGGGAACATGGCTAACATGGCTAACAGAGTGCAAAAGTAATGTTGATGATGAGTATGAGATGCACCATATATTTATTTCTGATTGGCTGTGAGTTGTAATGACTGTATATATATATATGTGACCATTCAATGTACTTATATTTTATTTACACATAGACTGTCAAGCTGCATCTCCCATGTATGGCTAGGTATAAATATACATCTTAAGCTTATGCATAGTTGTCAGCTCAGGGAGACTTCCTCAAATGGTTGGCAATCTCCCTGATGCTGAGTCATTTCCATGAAGTCGTTGCAGTATGATGACAGAATTTAGAAATTGTGTCCTGTTTCCCTGCATTGGAGATGGTCAATTTAATGGAGACCAAGATGTAATCAAAGACTGGCTGTTATCTAATATAACATGACATCAATAATGGAGGCAGAAACAAAAATACTGTTTGGTCTCTTGTTGATCAGATGCAACGTCACCTACTTTTAGGATTTCTATAAAGATTAAGAAGTTAGCAAGTCTCCTATTCACAGTCTTCACAATAATACTGAACATATTTATTTACTTACAATTTAACAATCAATAAACAATGGTTCTGCCACTTAGTAGAGAAATAGAGAAAGATTCCTTGGCAGGGTTAGGATTAGGCTCTTAGGAAGTGAGGGTTAGGGCCATAGAAGGGGAGGGTTAGGGTCAGGCTTTGGGGAGGGGAGGGTTAGGGTCAGGCTGAGGGGAAGGGAGGGTTATGGTCAGGGTAATGGAAGGGTTGGGTTAGGGTTAGAATTAGGGGTTAGGGTTAGGTAGTTTTTGCACTTGCCTTTTGGAGCACCATGTTCGGTGCCCCGGGGATCGAATGCTATGCTCCATCGAGGCGTAAGCAATCGATATCCCAGCCAGATCGAAACTAGCTGGGAGAGAACGGCCCTATCGAAATAGGGCCATCCTTAGCGGGGACCCACACCCCTATTATAAGTGACAAGTTGATTAGTTCAACAATGTGTCTGCAATATGTGTATTGAAGATGAAGTATCACACACATACATCAGAGTACAGTGAAGATCATGTGGTATACTATACAGCCTTATGATTGGTTGACAGGTTTAGCTGATGGTGATGGCTTGAAATGAAGAAAGTTGTCACTTCACAAAATTAAAATTGTGCGCAATGTTTGGGAGATCTAATCATAGAACGGTCATTTCTCATTTTATTTGTAATAGTTTATGATTAAATGGTTAGTAACGCTCTGTGATGGCTGTGAAGTACAATTCGTAACTAATATGGAATTCAGTAGATATTCAGAAGAACTTATTTTTTTTTTTTAATCTTGCTAATCTTTAGTCTAAGTTTTCAGTATTCAGTTTAAAAAACTCCTAAATGTTTTTGATTTCCAAGATGCTCCTGCTAGTGAAAAACAATAACTAACAATTAGAAAAAGATAAAAGAAATTTAATAGGAAGCCATCTCATTTTCCAGGATGCTGAAGATGCCTCAACATTGAGTTAACAATATACTTTATAGTCTGAGAAAAGGTGTTATATCTCTAAAATCCAACAAATATCAGCAATCACTCAGTCCTGCTGCTTAATACATACATCAAGTACTGTATTAAACAAAACATCTGGGGTTAGATTTACCAAGCTGTGGGAAAGGAAAAGAGGAGATGTTGCCATAGCAACCAATCAGATTCTAGCTATCACTCTCCTATTACATATTAGAGAATGTCTGGCCCCAGGTTAACATGTGACTTGTCCAACTTTCCTGTCCACCTCCTTCTTTTCTCCATTTGGTTGTGTAGGTAGCAGTGTTTGTTTGTTTGTTTGTTTTTTATTATCAGTAGTGGTTGTTGATGCTTTTGTCCCTTTGGTTATTTTTCAGCAACCTTTAAGCTAAGTTGGGTAGAGTAGAGGTGTAGTGACACAAGGGTGCATTGGGTTTCACTATTGGTTTAATTCTTTTAATGTTGGTTCCAAGTTGGATGGAGGGGGGGGATTGTTGTTTATTAATTTGTGGTTTCCCTGTTTCAGTTCACTGCTGCATTCTTTGCCCCCCCTTCCTGTTCATTAAGTTAATTTAAGTTAACAAAGTTACAGAAATTAAATATATGTATTATTTAATATATTTGTTGTCTGTGATTCGTTGTATGAAGATATCTAGGTAATGTTGGTTTAGCAGGTTGAATGGACTCAGCCTTGTGAGTTTAATAACCATGCAGCGTTCAGTATTTTATTGCTGATAATAATGAAAATACTCATTCATTCATATATATATTCATTTGTGTCTGTTTATCACACAGTCCCTGTACTATACAGTGGGAAGGTGGGAATTCCGGAGGAGAATTACTAGCTTATTGGGGAGTAGTTACAGTAGCATGGGAGGGGAGTTTTCCTTGGTGGTAATTCTCCTTTAAACAACTTTAGATAGCAGTTCTTATCAGTTTCAGAGCTACATTTAGAACTAAGGGACAGTTTTGCAATACAAAAATGATTGCCACATCAAGACACTAAATGTATCCACATGATCTTGTGATTGCATAAATGTGTTCCTCAAGCTGAGACTTGGCGATTCATTAGAACAGACCCAACTTTCACAATATGCATATTTTCCATCTCACAGCACATACTGTACATCTCTCTTAGCTGAGACAGGAAGAGAGGTGATGCTTCCAAACTCTGTATCCTACTACCACAGGTCTGTCTCAAAGACAAAGCTCACTCGTACATGTATATACAAGCTGGGTAACACGTCTTTTCTAGCAGACAGGCCCAGCGACTATTGGGGACAAAGCAGGGCAGGTGTGACGGGCCCCAAGGTTCAGAGGAACCCCTGCAATTCACTATTGAGGAGGGATAGGGCCCCCAAATACAACATTTCTGTTGCCAGGAGAAGATGGCTGTGATTTTACACATAACATAATATATAAAATATATTGATTTGTATTTAGAAATTCTAAAATAAAGCAATTATTATCAACTATTTTCAACTTAGTAAATGCATCAGGAAACACTCCTATTGTATGTGTCTCTACATTGGGTCTCTTATCCTATGTCATAAGGCCTGATCCAGACTAATAACGACAGCCAATTTGCACATGCGACGTGCCTAAGTCTGGCTGTGGGAATGCACTGTGCATGCACGCGGCAGATGTTACTCATCGTCATTCTGATCGTACCTAACTTGTACGTAATTCTGTATGATAGGACGTGACGCCAAGCCGAATATACGCATTGTGGGTGGAGGGAGGCATTTAAATTGTACGGTATGGGCTGGATTATTCACTTACATACAACAAGGTGATATGTACGATACGCAAGGAAGAGTTAAGGTAGAGTTCTGAATACGTAAAGCAGCTAAGTTACGTACATGCGAGGAGTGTGCCAGGGCCGCTTCATCGCAGATCTGTGCTGATATGCTTTACGCCGCCCCGTTTGCCTTATTAGCATGGCAAACCCCGCCTCCAGTGCAGGCTTTTTCTATGCGGAAGGCAAACTCCACCTCATTGAACACATCTCCATGAGGACAGAATATAGTTCTGTTATCTTGGGGATCTGTTGCATAACATCTGGAGCACGCCTGCGCAGATATTACAAGCAAGAGGCTTGCATAAGTCCTCTCGCGTTACTATCTGTGCATCCGGGCTTAAGATTTTATTGCTGTAGATTGATGACAGATCTAGAAGGAAAGGTGCTCCTGAGAAACCCACACTAAAACGACTTGTGATGAAAGCGTGCACCTGCCCTCCTTCACAGGGCAATCAACTATACTAAGCGTAGAGATGACATCTTCCTAGTTGTGCAAGTGGGTTCCTATGCTCTCCTTTGTTCAAAGGGGTGACTTTGATTCTTGCTGCAACATACAACCTCACCTTGAGCCCCCTTAAGGCCGAATTGGTGGAATCTACTGGTCCAGCAAACATAAAACACAAATCTTTGCTGTAATCAGAGGCCACATCTATACTGATTCACCCACTTTATGCCCTTAACATCCAATTACCTTACTAAGGGCCGGATCTAGAACTACGTCCACCTTCCATAGAAGAACGTAATTCAATGAACAATAGCTACTGCGCATGCATAGTAGCTATTGTACTTAATCTGCGTATATAAGTTAACATGGTTTAGCCCAGGAGTAACTTTCCTCTCTTATCTTCAAACTCTGAATCAGGACCAATGCCCTCAGCTCAATTTCACATCACTCTTCACTGCTCCTCACTGACTTGCCACATATTCATAGCTTGTTGCTTGTTTGCTTGGCATGAGCACTAAGAAATGATTGCTCCAACATTGCATCAAATGCACCTCTAAATCAGACCTAAGATATCATCTTATCTTCAAACTCTGAATCAGGACCAATGCCCTCAGCTCAATTTCACATCACTCTTCACTGCTCCTCACTGACTTGCCACACATTCATAGTTTGTTGCTTGTTTGCTTGGCATGAGCACTAAGAAATGATTGCTCCAACATTGCATCAAATGCACCTCTAAATCAGACCTAAGATATATATATATATATATATATATATATATATTTACAAAATACAGTATATATAACAACTGAAAGGTAATCAGAACCTGGAATCTTTCTGCAGGTAAAATCCAGAGAGCCAGATGTCTCACATTAATGTGTATAAACTCTTGTAAAACTAGAGTCTCTGCTTGATATTTACCAGGTCTCTGATAATTGAATCATGTTAGTGAGGAAAGATGATTAGAGCAGGATCAGTACACTTCACCCTGCTGGCCACACTTTCTGCACACTGGTGAGAAGATAACTCAATGACCTAAAATCCTCTCTCACATACAGAATAGTTATTCCTATAAGGGAGATATTATTTATTGATCGATTTAGTTATTTATTGATAGAATGTTTAAGAAAACCTTTGACACACTTTATTTTACATTCAATTCTATTTACACAATACACATATATTAAAATAAATTTGTTTGGGAATAGGGAGTACAAAATATCATCCAAGGATGAATTAAAGGTTAAAAAGTGACCTAAAAAAGGTTCCTCTGTGACCACCTGCTTCTCAGACAGCAGTTATAGTCTACTTCATTACCTTTATATTGTATATGTATATTATATATGTTGTTTTTTTATAGTTTTTTTTATTTTTAGGTTTTTTTTTTTAAATCTGCACATGTATATTGTTTATATAGTAAAATGTTTTATTGTTTTCTTAACAACTGTATATTGTATATGCCTAAGCTCTATTTTTTTATTTTATTGACTATATTTAGCAGTAAGTCCCTTGTTGATCTAGGTATTTTAGTGTCCTGGATAGCTATGAACTACACAGGCTTTCCCATGGTAAAATAATTATTTATTTTCACATGCAAATTACATAGGGCTGCATCCTGACCTACGGGAGTCTTACAGGCGCCCGAGGTCATTACGGCCGGCATCGTAGCGGGGAGTGTACGCCCAGTGCACTCCCTGCTGTCGGTAGGAAATCTGGACATTTACTTGTCCAGATTCCTACCATAACTTTTACAGGGCCCCCCCATCCCCCCAGTAGCATGTCTATCTCCGCCTTCACGGCGGAGATACGACATGCGTAAAGGGAGAAAGCCCCCTTTTCGTCAGAGCCAGCGTACGTAACTTACGTTACGCACGCCGGCCGTTACGGCGTCATAAGAAGGTTGTGCACATGTGCGCAACCTTCAATATAGAGGAATTACGTACGAGCTGTACGTAATTCCCCTAGCGGCCGCTCCTGAGGACCATAGTTACATTAATAAAGATAAAATCCAGTGGGCTACAATCTAACAATGGGGATTTCTAGATTTTCTATGATTATAAACAAGTATTTCATTAATTTCATCTATAATGTTTAGCTAGGAGTGGCAAGGACATGATCAAAATTTCTAAAGCAAACATATCTTAATATATTAATTTATGATGATCTCCTCAGACCTACACTGCCCACCGTTCTGCGCATGCGCCGGCCAGATATTGGCCGGCGTTACTACGGCAACACCCGATCTAGGATCGGGCATCCATAGTATCAGCCTAGTAACGGCTGAGGAGGCCGTTACTACCCAAAGGTAGTGTACGTAGGTGGGGGTAGGTAGTGTAATGAGGGAGGGGACTACTGTCTCAGCGTATTTACCCTCGCTTACGTCGGCTGAAGTTAGGGTAGGGGGGAGTGTAGGGGGAAGTACATGCCGATACGCTGTGCTTTACTAAGCACAGCACATCACCGTAGGTCTGGATCAGGCCCAGTGTGATGGGCCCACACTGATCATAAAGATAATGGTGATGTGGCAGAAGTGCACTACAGATGATTTAGTAAAATAAGTGGGAGTTGCTACCACAAAATTAAGTATCCATAAATAACCTACACAGCTGCAAGATGAACAACATTAATAGTTTGTTAAAAATCCCAGTATCTGTTGAGCAGTATGGACAAAGTCATTCACTTAAGTGAATAGTGTCACAAAAAATGTTGATTGTGCCAAAGGCAAATATGATTTTGCACAAATATTATGGCAATATAAAAAAAATAAAACAGTATGCCAGTCATGATTACTATAAGATTATATAAACTACACTCGGCGAAGAAAATATGCCGCTGTAACTGGAAACTATTAGCGATTTGTCAAGATTAAACAGCAAGCTTTTCATAGTAACAGAGCAAGAATCAGGAATGCTTCACCAGGAATGTGTAAATGTTAGTAATATTTCACAAGGCCTTGAAAAATAACCAAAAGATATTCTGTGCATGGAAAAGGCTGCAGCCTACGAGGGCAGGGAAAAAGTACATGCCTTCAGGGGTGACCATAAGGAGAAGGTTGTCTTTATGAAAGTGTAAGAAGGCAAATGACAATTGTCTTTGAATGTAATTAAAAATGAATATTAAGAACCTTAGCTTGGTCTCAAGTTAATGACTGTAGTAAAATACAATGGTGTGTTGCTATAGATGTAATGTTGTCTCATGCATAACTTGCTATAATGAAAGATCAGTTGCCTTTGTAAACATCAAATTAACGCCTTACTCTTTGGTTTATTTGGAGACAATATTGAGTGGGTTTTTCCACTGGTTACTGCTATCCACCCTTGTCTTTCAAATCAACAACAATCTGATTATTAGTTGTGTTAAGACATTTATAATTAAGAGGTATCAAGAAAATAGCTCTGACATATGCAAGTGCCTAAGCCATCCCATACTGTCCAATTGAAAAGCTTTACCCCCCCAATAATCTAGCGTATAGCGTGTAATCTATTACACGGAGGGCTGTCGCACCCTGACGCAGGGAACTCTGAACATACAGAAACCAGTTAGTAATCGTAACATCTGGCGCGTCCGCCTGCTGTGCTGTCACTATTAGTTCTGGATCCGGCCCAGTGTGCTGGGGTATTTTTCTCTTTTTGTTTCTGTGTAGATTATGTGTCTCTGCACGGTGGGAGTCCCCGCTCTGATGGGCTGCCTTTAGAAATAGAGACAACCGAAACTTCATTTTCGCCAGTCCCACTGCAGACCCGTCGCTGCCAGCTACAGAGAGGTGAGTAACCTCTGTGGGGACTTTTGGTGTTGGGGGGGGTTAGGGTTAGACTCTTAGGAAGGGAGGGTTAGGGTTATGTCTATAGAAGGGGAGGGTTAGGGTCAGGCTGCGGGGAGGGGGGTCTTATGGTTAGGTTATGGAGAAGGGGGTATTAGGGTCAGGCTAGGGAGAAGGGAGGGTTAAGGTCAGCCTGCAGGGATGGAAGGGTTGGGGTCAGGCTGCGGGGAAGGGAGGGTTAGGGTAATGGAAGAGGAGGTTTAGGGTCAGAATTACGGGAAGGGTTTGAGATTGTTTTTACACTTATCTATCGGAGCACCATGTTCAGTGCTCCAGAGATCGATTGCTATGCCTCATCGAGACATAAACAATTTATATCCCAGCCAGTTCGTAATAAGTCCACCCTTAGCGGGGGACCCACACCCGTTTCTTCAATATCCTAAAAATGTATATGACTTCCCTTAGCAAAAAAGTTTAATACATGTACATGTATTATTGTGTATTACACAGCGTTGTTCTTTGTCACCCTCTTTCTTGTAGTCCATTTTTCCAGGGGTTGGTAAATACTCCTGACGTAAGAAAACTTCAGCAGTATTTTTAAGCTCTTTTACCCACTGCTTTCATTTAGTCTGTCTTAAAGCTGCCCTCAAGTCCACACGAGAGAGAGAAGTGAGGGGGGGTGAACGCCCCTTTTCCCGCTGGAGTATCAGGCCCACACACGTACGGAAAGTGTGCAGGGGTCTGGATCCGGTCCAAAGTGTTTTAATTCCCTTCTATTCCAGTAGCCACCAAGCAAATAAACCTTAAGATGTCCCTATGGTATGATGCCTAATTGAAACCCGATAACACATGTGACATAATTGGTATAATATGGAAAACATGTCCGAATAAAGGGATCACCTATTATATGTGCTGTTACATGGCTTTAATTTAGTTTAGTTAACATGGATTGGTAAAAGATCAATTTTACTCTGATCACGCGATTTTACAAAGCATTTTATCTAAGTTGGTGTTTTCCAAGAGATTCAAACGTAATCAGTGCTGTATAAACACAAACGGAAATGAGTGACCTTTAGTTTTGTGTTTGGCTGCCCTAGTCAGCCAATAATTTTGTTTCTAGTGAAACCAAGAATGACTACTGACATCTCCAAAACAGCCACATTAGTTTGGCTATGACATTGCTTGCTTCTACTCTTCAGTGTTTTATCACGAACCATAATTTGCCAAATGAAACACAGCAAAATTTCAGACCACGGAAAGAAAAACATTTGTCAATAACCTAACTTAATCCTTGTTTTCACAGTGACTCTGCACCTCGATAACACCCATCAAACAACTGCAATATTGTTCAGCGCTACAAAAATAATAATATGATGGAGATAAAACTGAAGTTTATATTTGCTCATGAAAAAAAAATCCCCCTGTTACAGAGCAAAGAAAAACACAGCTTGAAAATCCAGAGCACATTATGCTGGAGTTTTCCTATTATCAGCG
>WWET01001177.1:242382-256252 GCA_011038615.1 Limnodynastes dumerilii
GCAGACCTGCTACAGATAATCTCTTATTTCTTCTGAAAATCGAGCCAGAGGTCAGATAAACACAAAGCGTGGAAAGAAATAATATGAGAAAATAAAGATGTCTGAGCAGAGCTGTCACAATTTAAAACTTACTTTACACAAAGAAAATGTGAAGGAGTCCATCTTGGGACTAACAGCCATAGGGCCTGTCAATCTCCTATCTAAAACTATTAAACGAGCAACGGCTCAAATATTCACTCTGCATTAAAAACACCAAACTGAAATGGCATTTAAAAAGGGGGCGTAGATTTATTCATTTATTCATTTTTGGGTAAAGACAAGTGGCATTGATAGCAGGTGGGAGTGTCAAGGGGGCCGATCCTGAGGAACGGCCGACAGGGGAATTACATACACCTCATACGTAATTCCCGTGTTGAAGGTTGTGCTCATGTGCACAATCTTCTTACGGCGCCATAACGAAAAGGGGACTATTACGAAAAGGGGACTTCCCCCCCTTTACGCATGTCGTATCTCCACCGTGAAGGCGGAGATAGACATGTTAATTAGGGGACGGGGTGGGGAAAGCTACGTTATGATCATGTATGCAGGCATAAGGGCGCATACGTGATCATAAAAGTTAAGGTAGGAATCTGGACACGTGCGTGCATTCCCCGCTACGAAGATGGCTGAAATGACCTCGGGGGCCCGTAAGGTGCCCATAGGTCTGGATCCGGCACCAAAGTCAGGAATCTTAACTTGACAACCTCTATTGTATAGAAATACATCCCAATCTCTCGACCACCCTCCTGGACATCCAGGGCCATATGCACAGATTCGATTTTGCTACATTTTACGTGCGTATTTTTAGGTACAATTGAACTGCGCATGCGTAGTAACCTTTTTTACGTAATCTACATTGGATTTAGGCACAGAAGTCCAGTACGCCCAGATTTCTAAATTGGACTTTGTGACATATGTACGGAGGAAAGTGGGTGGGGGGAGGCATTTAAATGGACTAATATGGGCGCGGTTAGTCATGTACGCACGTACGGAAGGAAAATACGCACGTAACTACGCACGTAGAGTAAAGGTTGTCCTATGGATGCGTAAGTCACCAAAAAACCATCCGTGTGAGGGGAGTGTCATGGGTGTTGCCTTGCAACATGCGTGCATATATTTGCGTACTTTATACACACGCATCTGTGAATACGACCCCCAACCTTCAATGTTCACACCTCTGTGTGGAGGAGACAGATCAGGCCACGCCTCGATGCAGGCGACCTAAATTACAGCAGAAATGTAATGTGCCCTTCAGATAACTCCCCTTTTGTTCATCTCGCGCCAATCTACGATTCTACCACCAAATGCATCTAAAAAGGAAAAAAACAAGTTAGGAATATAGAAGCTAACAGAAATAAGGGAAGGGGAGGGGGAAACGATTTCAAAGAGGAAGGACACATAGCACCAGACCCTTTTAGTAACCTCTGATAGCCCACCCATGTCCCACCCCTGCCCACTCTCTGTTCATTTTAGTTGAATAATTTAACCCTTATGTAGACTGATGTAAACAAGGTCCAGATGGTCGTTCATGCTCCTTCCAGCCTATGGGGCACTCATGCCATTTTCATTATTATGTTTTGAGGAATTACATTACTATTATTTTGTTACACCTCCTTAAGAGAGAAAATACGCACGGGCAGGGGTAGGGCGGGGGAAGGGAGCAGAGAAGTAGATGCGGATATATGTGTATTAGGGACAGGCTGTGGGAAAGGGAGGGTTAGGGTCAGGCTGCGGGCATGGAGGGTTAGTGTTAGGCTGCAAAGCATGGAAGGTTAAGGTTAGGGCTAAAGAAAGGTTATGATTAGGCTGCTTGGCATGTAGGATTAAGGTTAGGCTGCTGAAAATGGAAGGTTAGGGTTAGGGTTAGGGCTAAAAAAAAAAGGGAAGGTTAGGGTTAAGCTGCAGGAAACAGAGTGTTAGGGTTAGGAAAGGTTTAAGGGTAGGGTTAGGTAAAAACACATACCTGTTAACCAACTACCTGAATGATATTCTGCATATGTTATGTCGTGTGACACATGCTAGTTCAAAATGAAGGTCATTTAGGGGGTTGCTACAGCAATTTTGTGACTGATGAGGATCTTTTAAACATACTGTATATTATGTATTGCCTGAACTAAAAAGCCATAATGACTGTGAAACAGGTCTTTTTTAAATGAAATTATTTTAAGCAATTTTATATCTAGCTTTAATCTGCAATCATTTTATCCTTTTCTTCATTGTGTTATGTCTTCAGATGAAGCCAATTATATTAACCTTTCTGGCTCATCAAATATAAATTTTCTACAACTCTAATAATCTCCCTAGCAATAATAAATGTGCCGAAACTAACTCCCAATGTAAATCTATAAGTTATTTCTATATTCCTTACATATGTCTATGAAAATGATGATGTGTCACTGTTCTGTTATATGGAATTATAGGGAATTGAAATGAATAAATAATATATGTGGTTGCTTTTCGACAAGCTGGGGGAGAGGATCCCCACAATGCCATTACTACATTGCATATTATCCATTCCCCTGTTTACAATTGGCAGCCTTCCAGTCTGATTTGTCCTTGCCTTAATATGACACATTTTATTTGATTATTCAATGTTGTTAATATTCTAGTCAGGTAAGAGACATATTATGAACTGAATAGTGAAGGTATTGAAGGACTTTGGTTATGGGGAACAGCCATATATAGTACCTACATAGTTAGGTTAAAAGTACAAGAGGAACCACCTCTCAAGCAGCCATATGTACAACAGTATTGTTTTAGCAAGTTAGGTAAATACGCCCCTATGGGGCCCTATGGAGTCGTAAGTCACTAAAAATCCACTTTTCCAGGATGGATCCTCTGAAGCCAGAATTCTCTCCTGGTTAAAAAACCAACCTTGAGGTGGGAAGTCTCAGAGCAGGGGCGTTTTTAGAAATGAAGGGGCCTGTGTGCAGACCTTCCCAACCCCATCTATATTTATACACACAGTGACGGTTCCCACCAGCCTACCATTCCCAACAGTGCACTGCGCGCAGGCGTCACATGGGGATGTCAGGTGTGCGTGAGGCTGCGCAGTGCACGCACGCCTGACATCCCCACGTGACATCCGCGCGCAGTGTACTGTTGGGAACAGAAGGCTGGTGGGGACCATCACTGTTTGTATATATATAGGTGGTACTGGGATCCTCCATTGGGTGCAGGGTGGGGGCCTGTACTCTGCACCCATGGTAGATACGCCACTGTCTCAGAGCAAGAAGCAGTTACACACTGTTGGAGGATGGAGACATGTAAATAGTACAGTAAGTCAAATCAAGTCATTAAACAATAAGTGAAATATTCAGATAAAATAATGTGATCTGGGTGTGGGTAAGAACTAAGGGCCTGATCCAGACCTACGCAAATAATACGCCCTTGTGCGTAGCGTATTTACGCCAGCGTACCTACGAAGTACTCCCCTAGGCACTCCCCTCAGTCGTCCGTATTTATGCTGTCTTACGCCAACCAAACCCTACCCTAACTTTTCTGAGCGTAACCGTGGGCGTCCGTAGCATCTATGCATATTTACGACACTTAGCACGCCCATACTATATGATTTAAATACCTCTCCTTGCCCACGAAGCGTAATTACGGGTTTCGCATGGTTGGCACGCCCCTTCGTGCGTTGATACGAAGCTGGTACTCTCAAGGCCCATACGCTCAGCATTTCTTTGCGTGACATCTGCCGCGCGCATGCGCTGTAAGTGCAAATGGGCGCTTTTACGCTTATGGAAAGCCTTAAAACGCGACCATGCGTAGTTCTGGATCTGAACCTCTAAGCATGGGAAGACATGAACGCACTCGCACACAGTTGCATAGTTTTGAGGGCTTTTTCTCGCTTTTGGTTCTGCTTATTAATAAACACGTATTCAAACATATTTCCACATAAGTGCTGTGTATGTTTAATAAATAAAATGTGTTCCACATCATTAAAGCATTGTATTATTCCCAGAAGCTTTTAGATAAATTCTGCAAAGCATCGTAGAAATGTTATAAAGTTGTCATGTTTTGTAGCATTTATTGTTGTATTAGTGATGCTGTATTTTAATAAAAGATGGAATATAGTATACGCAAGTTATAGACATAGGGCTGGATCCAGACTTAAGAAGATGCTTGAAATTAAGAGTAAAGTTACTCCTGGGCTAAACCATGTTGATTGCAGGGGAGTCATATTTCATCTGTTGCAAACAGTATTAGAGTTGAGAGGTGATGTTTCCTATCCCAAGTCTAAATAACAGTGTGATAGTAAAGCTGCTCAGTATCTGTGTGCAGTAAGCAATTCAAAGATATATCCCTGTATGCAAAGAATACATTTAACTTGACTACCCCTGAAATCAACATGGTTTTGTCCAGGTGTAACCTTCCTCTCTTAATTACAAGCTCCTTCTAAAGTCCGGATCCAGCCCATGGATAATGTAATATTATATGTGCAAGTTTATTTGACCCTGCTAGCTAGGCTAGGACAACCTGTACATTCTCCTGATTGACCTCCAGACATGAGACACTAGAGCCACAAGGATCCAATGAACTACAAGGAATTCAACATGACCAAGAGAGTTCACCTATCAATCGGACAGAAGACCTTCCTTTGATCTAGCTTGTTAAAAGGACAATGCCCAGGCTCTGAAGGCCAGGAGTTTTTATACTGAAGTCTTGAGTTGGAATTAGATGGTGCTGCTGTTGCTGTGGTTAGTACCTTTGGATAAACCTTTCCCATTCAAAATAAATCTTTTGTGGGTTGGACCACATTTGCGAGTGAATTCAACTGCGATTATTTTTAGTGTGTGCATTCTCGCATTACCCACGGATTCTACACAATCATCAGCACTAGGTATGATTGATAGTGATTTCAATTTTAAATATAATAATCAAAAAATAACATTATTGTGCCTTTATAGTACATATTAGTCCATACAGTTCAGTCTATCCCAGTAAACAGGTTTCTGAATTGCAAAAATACCTTATTACGATACTCAATCAAGAACAGCACTGCTAGAACTTCTGATCATGGGATTGTCTGAGCAGCAAGGAGCAAAACACGAGAACTTTGGAAAGAAATATTGTCTGGGCATATGGCTCTTAGATTTTATCACTGACAGACCCAAAACTGTGAACTGATTAATGTGGTAATGTAGAGTATAACTCCTACTGAGTTACAGCTTCCTCGAGCAGTGGCATAGAAGCTTGAAAAAGAAGACAGCTGGGCTTCTTCCAACGCCAAACATGACCACCTGATTAATCATAGTAAAGGAATAGATTTCTATCTGCTTCACTGCTCAGATTTTTAAGGTGGAACATTACAGACATTTTGCATATCCAACACAAATAAAATGACTTCAGATAATTAGGAAGGAGGCCTGATGTATACGCCAAGCTCTATTAAATTTAATTGTCTGAGAATTAGGTAAATCTTTTAACATAAATACAGATATTACTCACAATTGCTAGTTACAAATACATTGCCAACAGCTAAAAGCTTAGTGTCCCTTTCATCTCCCCTACTGGCAGATGATGACAATGGGCAGGATCCAGACTGAAGTAAGTGCTTGAAATTAGTTAGTCCTGGGCTAAACCATGTTGATTTCAGGGGGAGTCAAGTTAATAGTATTCTTTGCATGCAGGGATATATCTTTGAATTGCTTACTGCACACAGATACTGACCAGCTTTACTATCACACTGTTATTTAGACTTGGGATAGGAAACATCACCTCTCACCTCTAACACTGTTTGTACAGATGAAATATGACTCCCCTGCAATCAAAATGGTTTAGCCCAGGAGTAACTAATTTCAAGCACTTACTTAAGTCTGGATCCAGCCCAATGTATTAATAAATCGCACATAGACTAAGTGCTGAGAGCTGGCTAAGCTGCCAACTGCTGCCAGCTTACTTCCATGGGTTGTGGGAGTCCCCAGCACAATGACTTTCAGAAGTAGAGACAGCTGAAAGTTCTTTTTCATCTCTATTTCGAATAGGCAGCAATTTAGGTTTTTTTCCAGAATGGGTGAGTGTGCCGCACGGCATACTCTCCCATTCATTTTCGGATGTGCCACCAGACCCGCCGCAGGAGTGGTAAGTAACCTCTCTGGGGACATTTAGTGTTAGAGGGAGGGTTAGTGTTAGATGGTTTAGGGTTAGGGCCATGGAAGGGGAGGGTTAAAGTTAGGGTCAGGCTGCGGAGAAGGGAGGGTTAGGGTTAGGGTAATAGAAGGGGAGGGTTAGGGTAAGGATTAGGGAAAGGGTTGATGTTAGATCTGATACTTACCATTCAAAGCAATGTGTTCGAGGCAGAAGCAATCGATCAAAATAGAGCCATTCTCGACGGGAACCCACACCCTCCATGGGTGCAGGGTGGGCTGCCACCATAGGCCCGTTCTCCTCCAGACCTGTGCCCCCTTCACCAACAGTAGTTACACCACTGCTAACTAATGATTAACAACTAATCACTTACCTCAGAATGATGCTGTTCTAGTGGCAATCCGTGGGATGCAGACAGGTTCAGTGAAGCAGACAAGACAGACCAGAGAAAACCGGGATGGGAGAGAAGAGAAGAAGACAGAGCGGACAGGACAGAGTGGAAGAAGAGGGTTCGAAGGAACAGGAGAGAAGATACATTTAAATTTAAAAATGTATTTAAAATTTTATTTTGATGTCACCATTAGTAAGGAGTACAACAAAAACATATAGCCGTTACCATGGCACTATTGCTGACGGATGTGTTTTGCCGACACAATGGTCTCAAAAGACCATAGTGTGGTTGTTGAATGGCGACTGGGGGTAATTATCAGCAGTCTCCATTTTTTATTGCAGCGGTTCACGGGCCATGAAGATTTCTATTTCATAAAGGTAAAGCCTTCCCCTAACCCCCCTAAGTTTTCCGTAGCCTAACCATAACCATTTTTACGTCCCACCTCCGTCCCAGCGATTGTTCCTGCTCCGCCCGTGTGAGGGAATCAAAGATCCCAAGGAGGAATCCGAGCGCCGACTGGTATTTCCCCAACCCCAATCCTTAACCTCACCCTAACCTCACCATCCGCTCGGGAGTTGCGGCAGGTTTTCCGCCGGGTGTTGCGGCAGGTTTTCCGCCGGGGGCTGAACCGGCTGTTGGAAATCTAATTAATGGGTAAGTTGACAAAAAATAAATCTGGCGTGTTTACCCAATCATTAAAAAAAATTAATATAAATGAAAGGTCCTGCGATGAACTGCAGGAGGGGCGAGTATTAGTAAATACTGTGAATGAAGCTGCCAGGCTCGCAGGAAAGATAAGCCAGCCTGATGCAGCTTCCTTCACAGGGAAACAAACAGGTATGTAAATAGCGCCCTTTGCATGTTGCTGTACTCGTTTACTGTATAATAAGGTTTCTGAACTATTTTACCATTCTCGTGACATATATAATACACTTTATCCTACCATATTATGAAGTGTAACTCACTGCCACAGAATGAAAATATTTGGAATTTTCTTAATGTGAACTAATGTGCTGTATTGACTCAAACATGCCTGAAAAGTTTACATTCCCTTTGATAACCTGAAGTGTACTTGTCCTGATGAGAGGGAATTTGTTCACCAGCCAAGAAAGAAATTCCTCATAACATAGGCCAGGATTTGAGTGGTTCATAAAAACAATGTTTACACTGTGGAATTACTCTTACGCTGAAGAAGCGTCAGCTTTCTGTCTTTTGAACATGACTAATCTTTTATCATTACTTCTAGGTATTTCCAAGACTGATATCTGCAATCAGGGGAGGTCTGGACCAGTAATGAAAGAAAACATGGCTCCAGGGCTTCTCCTGATTTGTTCCCAGGCTCAAATCATAATGCTTGAAATATTATACAGACATTTAGGCAAGCTTCAGCTTATGATTACTTATTATTATTGTATATTAATGTCAGATACCAAAGGGGTGAATCAACAGACGTGCTCTAGGTGTAAATGGTGTCATCAAGCGACAACTGCCGTCAGTTTTTGGCAGTTTACAAAGAGGACAGGTTAATTCTCACAACTGCCATGTCTCTAAAGGGTCCAAAGGCATCAGGTAAGATTTCTTCATCTTAATCCTAACCATCCTCTTTCCGCATCCTAACTTTAACCCTCCCCTAAACCTAACAATCCCTGTCCCAAAAACTAACCTTTACCCTCTTATAACCAGGGCCGGATTGAGGGCCATGTGGGCCTGGGGCTGAAAATGATCAAGGGCCTACACTAAGATTTGGAGGAGGATTTCATACTTTTGCACTGCAGTGGGAGACCTGGAGATCTGCAGTGTGGGGGACCTATTTCAGATGGAGGCCTGGGGCTGTAGTCCCATTGTTAATCTGGCCCTGCTTCTAACCCTAACAATCCTCGTCATTCATCCTAACCTTAATCCTCCCCTAACCATCCTCTTCCCTCATCCTAACCTTAACCCTCCCCTAACCCTAACCATCCTCTTCCTGCCTCCTAACCTTAACCCTCCCCTAACCATCTATGTTCTGCAGCCTAGCAGTAACTACATCCCCTTAACACAGTCTCAGAACCTAATCTATTAAGCAGCCAATCAAATTGCTTGTAAAGTGCAGAAGTAACAAACAAACTCACATAAGCAAGGGTCGAGCACACAAATCAGGGGGAGTCGGAACAGTGGGTACAAGGGGTTGAATCACCCCATCACAATCATATGAGTATGGCACCAGGGAGCAGAGGAAATTCTGGGAGCTCTGCTGTTTGTGGCTCTAGTGTATTACCTTTGCATCATCATGTGAACTGAGAACATTTCTTTATGACTTAGGGCCATATTCAGACTTCAGAGTGCTATAAGAATGCACAAAGTCCACACTTATGTGTCAAGTGCCCTCCCATGACACTCCTCTCATGGAATGTAGCAGACTACCGCGTCCCATACCATATCTTCTACGTGCGTCTCGTTGTACGGACATAGCGAATGTGCGCGCGGAAGTGCCTAAGCCAGCCCATACTGTGCAATTTATATGCCTCCCCCCACCCAGATTACGTATTCTCCCACTTTTTCCATATGGCCTATAATCATGCGGACTTTCAGCCATATAAAATAAGTGAGGTGCATTCTGTGATTTAGGGGCAACAAAATGACAATAAATGAGGCTAGAAATGTTGTGGTTTCCCTGGCGCAAACTCCACCCATAATCTCACACATGACCTCAGTGCTTTCATGAGCACTGGTCTCACCTAGCACACCTTATATAAAAGTAACTTTAACACACAAAGACCTTAGGGAAGTCGCTGGTTACTTATTAAAATGTTCAGCACGCTTGTGAGACAAGAACCGTCCATCTGTCATATAAATATGCCACATGAGTAGAAGCTGTCCAAGGGCCTGTTCCAGACCTACAATCATGAAACGCTCGTGTCGTAGCGTATTTACGCCAGCGTACCTCCGATGCATTCCCCTAGGCACCCCCCCTGTTCGTACTTACTTTTGCCATCTTACGCTGAGCAAACCCTGCCCTAACTTTCCCACGCGTAGCCGCGGCCATCGTACAGCACCTTGCGTACTGTAGTTACGACGCTTAGCACGCCCGTTCTGTACAATTTTACAAAGATTTACAAAGCACGGATCGCCATGGAAAACGACTGTCTCTACGGTGATCCATGCTCAGTCTGCATCTCACCCCCAGCCTGTTCTGCTGAATGCACTTTCCCACGCGTAGCCGCGGCCATCGTACAGCTCCTTGCGTACTGTAGTTACGACGCTTAGCACGTCCGTTCTGTACAATTTTAATGGGTCACCCCGCCCTCGGTGCGTATATACGGCTTTTGTATGGCAGGCACGCCCCCTCAAGCATAGTAACGAAGCTGGTACTCTCAAGTCCCATACGCTCAGAATTTCGTAGCGTAACATGAGCGTAACATCTGCCCCGAACATGCGCAGTAAGTACAAATGTCCGTTTTTACGCTTACGTTCATCGTAAAAACGCACCTGAGCGTAGGTCTGGATCAGGACCCAAGTCACGAAACTTAAATTATCCACGTTTTATCCACAAATACTAATTTTTTGTAGACCAGTTGCCATCCAATAAGATAATGGGCTCTATTTACTAATGCGCGTTAACTTCATTCTTATGCGTTATCGGCTGTTTTCAGGTTCATTATCACATGAAATTGTAAAGATCTAGATTTACAAAGCACGGATCGCCATGGAAAACGACTGTCTCTACGGTGATCCATGCTCAGTCTGCATCTCACCCCCAGCCTGTTCTGCTGAATGCAGGTCAGCACTTTGTAATATTTTCAAAGTGATGAAGATGGCGTTATGTCTCCCCATATACCTTTCCGCTATTTCCCCATATACCTACCTTATGGGGAGATTGCTAGAATACATATGTATGTAAATAAAAAAATAAAAAAAACAAGGACCACCACTGAGTATTTCGGTGAGCACAAAAAAACAAAACCAATAAAAAGTCCAGACTTCCCTGAGTGGAACGATTTCTAAGCCCACACAGGAACACACTGCGCAATGTATTTTCTGTTGGGAAACATTCAATGGGCCTGATCCAGACCTACGTTAAGACGCAAGCCAGCAGCGTAAGATCAGCTTAAAAGCCGATTTGCGCATGCGCCGGGCAAATGTTGCTCGGTGTAGCTACAACAACGCCCCATGGATCGGGTGTCCGTAGGAGCGACGTAGTAACGCTGGACTACGTTCAGGTTAGTGTAGGGGTGCGGGGGAGGTAGAGTAATGAGGCTGGGAGGGCGGCGTTATCGTAGTAATGCCGCCGTCCCAGCGTAGTTACACTCAGAGGCGTAGGGAGGGCGGAGAAACCGGAGCGCAAGCTCCAGGCGCCAAATTTATGAAGTGACACCGCAGGAGTCCGGCAGCTGTTTAATCTCTGACAGTCTGCTGGCTCCAGGCGCACTGATTATCAATCAGTGCATCTGGAGCCGGCAGACTGTCAGAGATTCGGCCATCGTACAGCACCTTGCGTACTGTAGTTACGACGCTTAGCACGCCCGTTCTGTACAATTTTACAAAGATTTACAAAGCACGGATCGCCATGGAAAACGACTGTCTCTACGGTGATCCATGCTCAGTCTGCATCTCACCCCCAGCCTGTTCTGCTGAATGCAGGCCAGCACTTTGTAATATTTTCAAAGTGATGAAGATGGCGTTATGTCTCCCCATATACCTTTCCGCTATTTCCCCATATACCTACCTTATGGGGAGATTGCTAGAATACATATGTATGTAAATAAAAAAATAAAAAAAACAAGGACCACCACTGAGTATTTCGGTGAGCACAAAAAAACAAAACCAATAAAAAGTCCAGACTTCCCTGAGTGGAACGATTTCTAAGCCCACACAGGAACACACTGCGCAATGTATTTTCTGTTGGGAAACATTCAATGGGCCTGATCCAGACCCACGTTAAGACGCCAGCCAGCAGCGTAAGATCAGCTTAAAAGCCGATCTGCGCATGCGCCGGGCAAATGTTGTCCGGTGTAGCTACAACAACGCCCCATGGATCGGGCGTCCGTAGGAGCGACGTAGTAACGCTGGACTAAGTTCAGGTTAGTGTAGGAGGGCGGGGGAGGGAGGGTAATGAGGCTGGGAGGGCGGCGTTATCGTAGTAACGCCGCCGTCCCAGCGTAGTTACACTCCCTTACGCCGGCTGAAGTTAGGGTAGCTTTCAACCGGCGTAAGGGAGTGTAAATACGCTCCAAGCAGGGGGAGTGTCGGAGGAGTGAGCTGCTGTTACGCTGAGCGTTAGAACGCTCAGTGTAACAGCGTAGGTCTGGATCAGGCCCAATGTCCCAAAAGCCACTGCAATGCGCCGTAACTTCAATTCAGTGCGAGAACTAACAATGTTGGCTCACATCCCACAGATCATCTCGGACCTCCCCGGAGGGGTGAGTAATTGTAAATATTGTGATGGGAGTTACCAGGCTCGCTGCTTGGAGAAGAGAGCCTGCCTAAGGTAAGTAACAATGGGGTAGATCCAGACCTAAGTGCTTGTTACGTTTCATCGCGTAGCGTATTTTCTATGCACTCCCCTCGCTCATACGTACTTTGGCCATTTTACACTTGCCAAACCCTACCTTAACTATTCAATGCGTAACTACTGATGTACATAAAGGCTTCACATATGTAAGTGCCTAAGCACGCCCACACTGTACGATTTAAATGCCTCACCCCGCCTCCAAAGCGTGATAACGGGTGTCGTATGTCTGCCACGCCCCTTCGTTCGTAGTCACGCTGTTGATACATGGCTGGTACGTGCGTTCAGACTTATGTGGCGTAGCATCGGCCGTGCGCATGCGCTGTAAATACTAATGCTCGCGTTCATAGTTCTGGATCTGCCTAATGATGGGGTTTTTCTAAGCAAATGGAGGCTAATATATTGTTGTGTGACTTGAGCAAATACTTAGTTGATTACTATATTTGGTATGGAATCATTTGTCCTTTCTGAAGAGATGTATATATTTCCAACCCTTCAAAAGCTAAATCTAGACTATTTAAAATCTTTTTTCATATTAACTTCAGATACTTAACAATTTTCAACCATCACTGTTAAAAATAATTACATCTTTTAAATATGAAAATAATTAAATTTATATAACATCGGTAAAACCAGCATTTCGGTCTGACTGTTCATTATTTATCTATTACTTTTTTAAAGATACTTTTTATACATAATTATGCAGTCCAAATAACTCTTATTTTACAATATATTCTACCTTCCAGCATGCAATTCATTGATCCATGTCTGGAATTTTCACCTTTTTTTAAACTTTTAGAACTTGAATTCTCCAATTATGGATTGGCAAGGCAATGGCAATTGGCAAGGTTCTGAAGTTGGTCATGTTCATTCATTACAGTTAACAGATGTAGGTTGGCTAGATTTTTTTCAGAGTACCTGACAACTGTTAACACAAACTAAGGGGCTAAACAACCTTGAACAGACTCCATATAGCAGAGATTTATCTTCATGATATAAATCATTTTTAAATAATTTAAACAGTTTTGTAATTTTTTTAAAGTTTGGCAGAGGATCAATCATGTATATGGATTGAATGATAATCATACAGACTGGCTGGAAATCTGCCAGATTGCCTGTATTACCTTTCTGCTTACTGTTAGCAGCAGAATATTAATGTTACCAATATCAACATGAATTTTAATTGAATAGGCATTAAAATGAAGGTCAAGTAAATAGAGTAATCTAAGAAGCTGGATTTCACCATTATAAAATGGAGTGTTTCTTGTCGGCAACACAAAGAAGCAAAAAATAAAACTCTGGCAATTAATACAAAACTACATGACAAATGTAAATATAGACATTATGGGCTAGATTTACTAAACTGCGTAAAAGATGGAGATGTTGCTAATAGTAACCAATAAGATACCACCTGACATTCTCAAGTATGTAATAGGAAAGTGAGAGCTAGAATCTCATTGGTTGCTATCAACAACATCTCCATTTTTCCTTTTCCGTCGTTTAGTAAATCTAGCCCTATGTGTCACATAGGCAGGAGATTTAGGGCCAGATTTACTAAGCTGCGGGTTTGGAAAAGTGGAGATGTTGCCCATAGCAACCAATCAGATTTTAGCTGACATTCTCTATTGAATAGGAAGAGCTAGAATCTCATTGGTTGCTATCAACAACATCTCCATTTTTCCTTTTCCGTCGTTTAGTAAATCTAGCCCTATGTGTCACATAGGCAGGAGATTTAGGGCCAGATTTACTAAGCTGCGGGTTTGGAATGGAAAAGTTGTTGCCCATAGCAACCAATCAGATTTTAGCTGACATTCTCTAGTATGTAATAGGAAAGTGAGAGCTAGAATCTGATTGGTTGC
>WWET01001177.1:271396-290130 GCA_011038615.1 Limnodynastes dumerilii
CGACGGGAAAAAAAGGACCCCCTAAAAAAACTGGGGCAATCCCCTCCCCTAACAAACAGCGGGAACCCCCGAAGGGGTTAACAGGAACAATCAGACAGGAGAGATTAGGATTACACAAGCAGGGAATGAACAACAAGATGGTAAAGTGGGTAATGGAGACACAGAGGTATGCGGCTAGGTACTGGGCAAGGACTGGACTGGGACATAATGAACACAGAGAAAATAAAGCACAAGGCAAGAGAAGAACAAGGGAATTGGCACAGAAACTCAAAAAGTCTATAACCAGTACCTGCCCAACGGAAGGAACAGAATTACCACGGCAACCAGGGACGCCTGCAGAGTCAGCCCGACAGAGATTTGAATTCAACGCGAGCACAGAGCGCCGAAAGCCTGCTGGAAGCCGGGGAACATGCGTCTGAGCGGTGAGAAGAGGCCAGGACCGGAGAGGACTGCAGTTGCACCGAGGGGAGGACTTCAGGGAGCGAGGACAAGGTAAGAGCCTGCAGAGAGCGAGAGGGGAGAGCTCTGCAGCACGGCTTGACACTACCCCACCTCTTTACAAGGGGTTAAGGAACCCCTAACCGCAGGTTTTCTGGGGAACTTAGAATGGAATTTTTGATGAGTTTGTCAGCATGTAGATTTTCAAGTGGCACCCATTCTCGCTCCTCTGGGCCATAGCCCTGCCAGTGGACCAGGTAGAAAATGAGGAAAATATGGGGCTGGGCGCCAAGCCACTTCAAAGGGATGCTGCCTGTATACTCTTAGGGGTTTCCCAAGTGACCCCTGAATGGTAAATAGGATAAGGGAGAGGTTAGAGTATAGATGGCGCTTCCAAGGGGAGAGACACAACAGTAGATCAAATATATCTAACACGAGGGCATGAATATAAACTGGAGGGTGCAAGATTCAAAGGAAATGTGCGGAAAAATTACTTCACTGAAAGGGTGATAGATAAATGGAATATTCTCCCATCTGAGGTGGTTGAGGCCAATACAGTAGAACAATTTAAACATGCTTGGGATAAATATAAGGGTATCCTAAATTGTAACCCAAATTGAGGGTAAATAGGGTCTAGGGTCAGTATAGTTTTCCCTGCAATGGTCCCAAAGAAACAACAATAATGTCCAAGATACTGCAAACACATGCGGTCCAGTGGCTGCACGCCCTGGTGCGGTCCCAAAAAGCACATTATAAGGAGTTCTGTTCGGAATGGAACCACTGTGTATAAGATCAAGAGCAAATATGATCTTAAAATCAATTCGGTCCCCCCATGGGTTAAATAGTCCAATATGCTGTGGCAATAGGTACTGAAACAGCCCCAAATATGCAGTCTAGAGGCTCTGCCTCAAAAAGAACCACTGTCCTTGTATACAGTATAAATATAGCGATACCTGCTCAGCCGCGAGGAGAGCGATTCTCAATCCTCCAGCGGCTGTCTCCTTTGTTCCTGGCGGAGCTGTGGTCGGTCTCTGGATCTGGAGGTGATGTTGTGAGCGTCTCCTTCTGCCTCTGTGTTGGCGTCCGGTGTCCACGCGCCAGAGACGGCTTCCGGATGAGACGTTATGTGGTATCTATGTCCTGTTGGTAGGGACGCTGCAGCTAGATGGCGCTGGACCGCTCCTACGTGCACTGTAGGGGTCCACGCTGTTATGAACGGTACTGTCAGCTGTAAAGGTGTCAGAGATCTCTGTGGTGCCTATATCCAAGTGGACCAGGTAAAACAGTTTCCCTCAAATCCTCTTGGAATCTAGGATATCTTCCATGATTAATTCCTCCTCGTCCCCGATGATGAGTGGAGCTGGTCTGGAGTAGCCTTTGGAAAATTTACTGGAAGTCCTAAAAGGTTTGAGAAGGGAGGCGTGAAAAGTTTTAGGAATCCGCATGGAGGCAGGGAGCTTGAGACGAAAAGCCACAGGATTGATTTTGCGGATGATAACGAAAGGACCAATGAATCGAGGACCCAACTTCTGAGAAGTCTGACGGAGACGGATGTTTTTGGTGGATAACCAAACCTTGTCGCCAACTCTGAAGTTACACGGTGAACAATGCTGATCGATTCTAGTCTTTGAAGTGAGTGCAGATTTGGTAAGGACCTTCTTCATCTTGTTCCAGAGGGACTTGAAACGATTGACGGCATGTGTCAAGTTGGGATCAGGAGACTGTTCCGGGTGAAATAACGAGGTGGCTCGAGGGTGAAATCCAGAGAGGCAAAAGAAAGGAGACACCATGGTGGAGGAATGAGTGGAATTATTTTAAGCAAACTCCACAAAAGGTAGATTGTTGGCCCAATTCTTCTGGGAGTTGGATAAAAAACAATGTAGATATTGTTCAAGGATCTGGTTAACCCTTTCCGTTTGGCCATGTGATTTAGGGTGGTAACCTGAAAAAAAAACAGAGCTTGATGTGTAACATATTGCAGAAGGCCTTCCAGAACCTCACCACGAACTGGGAACCCCGATTGGACACAATCTCCCAGGGTAAACCATGCAATCTGAATATATGTTTGATGATGAGGGACCGGATTCACAATTAAGAGTGTTTTACGTGCGTTCGTAATAGATCCGTACGTTCATACAAAATAAGTACGTTTTGCAAAATGAATAAATTTCGGAACACTTCCGTTTTGTGAAAGCAACCTTATCATTAGCGTGCGTATATGTGACGGAAGTTAAACGTTCGCATATATAACCGCACGTTTTCTGCATTACCACGCCTATCTTTTGCTATTTGCATTCCGATTGACGCCTACTAATTAATAATCCGTCCAATCTTTTATGTTAGTACGGATTTTTTTGCGTGCGGAAATTACTTACGCATCTTTCCAATTGCGCTTCGTATCTCCATGGTCTGCGCATGCGCCCTGAATAGAAATCACTCCACTTACGCATTTTGCGTGCGTAAGTTACCAGACGTTCTTAATTCTGAATCTGGTCCGAGGTCTGTAAGTGTCCTGGCAGAAGGTAATCCAGAGAGAGGAACAAAATGGGCCATCTTGCTGAACTAGATCAATGACTGCCCAGATGGTGGTGTAGCCCAAGGAGACATGAAGGTCCGTGATAAAATCCATGGAAATGTGAGTCCATGGGCAACTGGGAATAGACAAGGGATGGAGAGGGCCAATTTGAGAACACCTGGGGGACTTGTTCTGGGCACAGACAGTGGAGGAATTGACAAATTCTTCCACGTCCCTGGATGACCACCAGACGGTCCTGCTGAGTAATGAATAGGTCCTTTGAATGCCGAAATGACCTGCGGGCCTTGATGCGTGAGACTCCAGAAGAACGGCCTTCCTAAGAGAAATGGGAACAAACAAACAATGGGGCGGCTTATTGCTTGGACTCAAATGTTGAAGCTTGGTGAGCCGGGAATGTAGATCCTGGGTAAACCCAGCAATGAAGGTGGTAGAGGGAATGATGAGAAGTGGACAGATAGTGGACTGTCCTTCAGAGAGAAAAGATTGAGAGAGGGCATCTGCTCGTAGATTCAAAGAGCCTGGATAGGTAATCGAGAATGAAAATCTGGTGAAGAAGAGTGCCCAGCAGGCCTGTCGAGGATTGAGTCTCTTGGCGGATTTGATGAAGGCCAAGTTTTTATGATCCGTGAGGACGGTAATGTTGTGATTAGCCCCTTCCAGCCAGTGCCTCCATTCCTCAAAGGCCAACTTGATAGCCAAAAGTTCACGATTGCCGATGTCATAATTTCTCTGAGCCAAAGAAAATTTCTTGGACATGTAAGCACAGGGATACAAACAATTATCAGCAGGATTAAGTTGAGATAGGACAGCTCCAGCACCCACATCGGAGGCATCAACCTCGTCTATGAAGGGTAGGTCTGGGTTGGGATGACGGAGAATGGGGGCTGTGGTGAAAGCAATCTTGAGGTTCTTGAACTAATCCTTTGCTTTACTTGACCAATTGACCATGTCTGCCCCCTTTTTAGTCAAATTGGAAATTGGAGTAACAAGAACAGAGAATGCCTGGACAAAGCGTCTGTAATAATTAGCAAATCCAAGAAACCTTTGAATAGTTGGGAGATCAGTGGGTTGGGCCCAATCAAGGATGGCCTGAACCTTGGCCGGGTCCATGGCAAACCCTTGAGGCGTAATGGGATAGCCCAGGAACAGCACGCTGGAAACCTCGAACTCGCACTTGTCCAGTTTAGCAAAGAGTTGGTTCTCCTGGAGTTTCTGAAGAACCTGGCAGATGTGTAGACGGTGCTCTTGCAAAGAACGGGAAATCTTTTAAGACATCATTGATGAGATCTTGAAACACAGCCGGGGCGTTGCACAGACCATAAGGCATAACCAAATATTCATAATGCCCGGTCTGAGTGTTGAAAGCCGTTTTCCACTCATCTCCTTTGCGAATCCTGATAAGATTGTAAGCGCCATGTAGGTCAATCTTGGAATAGATGACAGCGTCTTTCAGTCTGTCGAAGAGGTCAGAGATAAGTGGAATAGGATACTTGTTCTTGACAGTGATCGAAGAGTCCCATCCTTCTTGAACACAAAGAAGAAACTGGCACCTAAGGGGGAGCGTGAGGGACGAATAAATCCTTTCTGCAGATTCTCTCTAATATATTCATCCATGGATTTACTCTCCGGAATAGATAGAGAGAATAGTCTTCCCTTGGGTAAGGCAGCGCCTGGCACCAGTTCGATGGCACAGTCGTATGGGCGATGAGGCAGTTGTTTATTGGCTTTGTTTTTAGAGAAGACATCCAAGAAGTCTTGATATTGAGGGGGAACAGACAGGCCATCAGTGGAGATAGCACAGACTGGAAGCTTAAGGCAAGAACTACAGGAGTCCCTCCAGCGAGTAATCTCACCCTTCTGCCAATCAATTTCAGGATTGTGCTTGGACAGCCAAGGGTAGCCCAGGACCACTTTAGCTGCAGGCGAGGAAACGATGAGGAGCTGGATACTTTCAGAATGACATGCACCAACCAGGAGTTGAAGAGGTTTCGAAATATGGGAAATCCGACCACCAGGAAGCAGGAGTCCATTGAGGCCGCAGGCAATGATGGGGGAAGATAGAGGCTGGGTACTTATTCCCCATTTGCTTGCCGTGGCGGAGTCCAAGAAGTTCCCGGCTGCTCCACTATCCACAAAAGCTTGGATCTTTATGGAAGAACTGTTGGTCTTTAGAGGAACCGGAAGTAATAAAGAGTTGGCGGAGGAAATGAGATTCACACTCGGATGGATCACCTCCACATTCATCTGGTGAGGTCGTTTCCGACGGCTTCATCTTCTTCGAACAATTATCAGCCACGTGGGCCTTGCCCCCACAATACAGACAGAGACCCAAAGAACCTAATTGCATAGGCTTATCTTCCAAAAGAGAGGGACGAGGTGGTGAAGTGGGGGCAGAAGGAAAAACAAGTCTTTTCAAACTTGCGCTCCTTAAAGCGACGGTCTATTTTAATAGACAGTTTCATGAGTTCTTCCAGGGATTCAGGAGCTGGATACTGGACCAAAGTATCCTTTATGTGCTCTGCCAATCCTAGTCGGAATTGTGAACGCAAGGCTGGGTTATTCCATTGCCACAAAGTCACCCAAGTGCGAAATTCCCCGGCGAACTCTTCAACCGATCTTCGGCCTTGATGGATTGAACGGATCCTGGCCTCAGCAGATGCTTCCTGATCCGGATCATCATAAATAACTCCCATGGCTGTAAAAAAAACTGTCGACTGATTGTCAAGCTGGATGGTCTGGACCCAAGGAGAATTCCCAGGATTGGGGTTCCCCTTGGAGGAGGGAAATGATGAGTCCTACCCTCTGGAATTCAGAGCCTGAGGCAGTGGGTCGTAGCTGGAAATATAGAACTGTTGTTGAACAGACGAAAAGTAGAACGATCCCCGGAAAAGCGATCTGGAAGTGGAGCTTTAATATCCTGCACAGGAGCGTAAGGTTCAGCCTGGTTTGGATTGGCGTGAAGGACAGTGATAGCCTGATCCTGGGTGTCCACTTTGGTGGTCAAGTCTTGGACCATCTGTCCAAGCTGGGAAACTTGCGTAATTAACATGTTGATGGCTGCTGAAGCCGCGGGGTCCATCTTGAGGTAGGAAGGGCGAGGAGGCACTGACAGGGGCAGGAAAGTCTTCACACACAGGGTGCCAACAGATATGATAGGATCCAACAGATGAGGTGCTCTGGCTGCTAACCTTTTTTTTGGGCTGGTTATAATGTTATGGTACCCCGGGTTTACCTTGGCAGAGAACCGGGGTGACCAGAGAAAGAGAGAGAGAAGGGCGAGCAACTCACGAGGTGTAGAGCCTGAGATCGGACCGAGTATTCGCTAGAGCCCCTGATTGTGGGGATAGACTGGAGATGACAGGAACCCGTCAGGATACATCCCTTAGAGAATACCCAGGAGAGGAGCAGAAAAACAAAGTAGGAAAATAAGGATAAGTAAAGAAAAAGAGTAAAGTAGTAGGGAATAGGCCGGTCACAAGAGACTGCACCGCGACAAACACAGTAAACACCAAACTGTGACGGCGGACGAAGATCGGGCTGACGGGACAGACAGGACGCACTAAACAAACTGGGGCAATCACTCTCACTAGCAAACAGCGGGAACCCCCAGAGGGGTTAACAGGAACAATCAGACAGGGAAGGCTAGGATAACACAGAAAGGGCTGAACAGCAAGGAGAGAGAGTGGGAACTAGAACACACGGGGTTAAAGGCAGGGTACTAGGCAGGATTGGAAGAGCACTCAAGAAAGCTATGAGGGCTGAGCAAAAGAGCCGCAGAGAAAATAAAGCACAAGGCAAGAGAAGAACAAGGGAACTGGCACAGAAACTCAAAAAGTCTATAACCAGCACCTGCTACTGGTGCTGGAAGCTATTTAAAGGACAGCTGGCCAATCATCAGTTGCAGAGAGCGTGCCAACAGAAGGAAAAGCGTTACCGCGGCAACCAGGGACGCCTGCAGAGTCAGCCCGACAGAGATTTGAATAGAGCGTCTACATTGCCCTAACAACGCCAGCACAGAGCGCCGGAAGCCGGGGAACATGCGTCTGAGCGGTGAGAAGAGGCCAGGACAGGAGAGGACTGCAGCTGCACCGAGGGGAGGACTTCAGGGAGCGAGGACAAGGTAAGAGCCTACAGAGAGCGAGAGGTTAGAGCTCTGCAGCCTGGCTTGACAGGCGGAAGGACAGCGGTAATTGCGAAAGTGAATGGGTAATGTATGCCAAACGGCATAATCACCCATTCACAAAAAAATAGTCGAAAGTATAGCGGTAAGTATTTGAAAATGGGACATCCGAAAAGTAGCTTTCGGATGTCCCATTTTTGGCAATCAGAGCTTCGTTCCGGAGAGTGTAACCGATATTTAGGAATTTTCCTAAATTCTTTCTTAAGTGTGAATCATCTTGCAGCCTATATCAATTAGAGATCCTATAAAATAAAATAATTGAACATTACTGTTTCTGGCCAGCTGTATTGCCGTTTGGAAAACACAACTCACACACTACTGCAATAATTTCTCCGATATTCAGATAATGAGATTAGCTGTATGCTAGGATAAGCATGAATTAACATTGGAATACACAGTATTTGTATGTATCCAAGATGAGGAATTCACTAGGGTAAAGCAAGTAGTTAAAATACAATATCTGCAAAATATGGAATTCTGTAGGTAAATTGTAAAACTCACACTGATCGAAAAAGAAACGAAGGCCAGCCAAGCATGCCTGTTCTTACATAACTCTGATTTACATCCATTAGCTTTACTGCTTATGAACTCCTCAACCTCTACTTGCTTTAAATGGACTGGCAGTTAAACTGTTCAGAGAATAGTAGAAGAAAGAAATTCTTTATACCAGAAGTTGATGTTTATGTTGTAAAGATTCTGGCCCATTATAAATATACAGAGCCACAGGAATAAGAAATAAGAAATGCTTACATATTAAAGACAAGGTTTAATCGGGGGATTCATATATTTATGTTTGCTTCTTGAACCCTCTGCAGATATTGCCCTATGAGTACAATTGCAGGACCAAATCTAGCAACACACAGTTATGTATAGTGCTGTGTTATGGAAGTGTTGTGTATGCTTTGTATTATTAACATACATTAAATTTGCAGCATAATTTTTGAAAAAATACACAATTTCCATTACAATAATTAAAATGTACTTCAAATATTGTTTTCTAAAATGAAAGTATGGTGTAATAACTACATATTACTGGCAACATGTAATGATTGCTGTAGTGCTCAGCACTCACACATGGAGCACCGAGTGCTGTTTTAAGCTGTCAACCTCTGGCCCTGCCCAGTCCCAACTGGCCCTGCCTAATCCCGCCCATCCACTCTCCTTGCTATGGGGTCCGTGTCTATCACCTCCCTCCTGGCTTGCAATATTCATACATTAATATATTGCAGGGGCTGCGGTTGCCAGTCCAGCCAGCTGAATGGTGACTGTATCATTCCCAAAATGCTTTGGGAAATAGAAAACTGCTATTTGAAATGGGTAGCTATTTCTACCTGTTTCCAATAGCGGTAGGCTGCGGCGGATGCGTCAGGCTAAGGTTAGGGTTAAAAATCTGCGCACTAAAATTAAGCTGCTAAGAATTCACTTATAGGGTGTCTCAACCCTAAAGGGTAAAATAAGAACTAAGAATTGTGTAAAGTGAATTCAATAAGCCCTAAAAATCCACAGTGGGAAGTATCAATGTAAACCATAAAAATATAATATAAATATAGATAAATGAAATAAATAAATAAAATAAGTCCAAAGATGAATCCAGATGAAGTAGATTTGATTTGATGTTTGTAGTATCACCTTTCCCCCATAGGGGGATATGAAAGGGAAAAAATAAAGATAAAAAACAATTTATTAATACAAATCTACAATAATACAAACATAAAAAAGGAACAGGAGTTCATACCAGGGGATGTTAAAAAACAGGAGGTGAAGTGGGGCTGTGTCCTGATGTTAAAGGGTACCGAAAGGATCAGCTGCCACAAGTCCGTCACTGCAATCCTGGAAATGTCTCCCGATCCTTGTTACCGCTGACTGACGTGTTTCAAACCCAGGTGGGTCCTTTTTCAGACTTCACCTCCTGTTTTTTAACATCCCCTGGTATGAACTCCTGTTCCTTTTTTATGTTTGTATTATTGTAGATTTGTACTAATAAATTGTTTTGTATCTTTATATTTTTTTCCCTTTCATATTCCCCTATGGAGGAAAGGTGATACTACAAACATCAAATCTACTTCATCTGGATTTATTTTTGGATTTATTATTCCATTTATTTATTTATTCCATTTATCTATATTTGAATTATTTTTAATTATTTTTATGGTTTACATTGATACTTCCCACTGTGGATTTTTTGCCGCTTATTGACTTCACTTTACACAGTTCTTAGTTCTTATTTTACCCTTTAGGGTTGAGACACCCTACAAGTGAATTCTCAGCAGCTGAATTATAGTGCGCAGATTTTCCCTTATTTCTTTCTATAATTAATACCTGGACCTCCCCTGACTATTGACTCTAAGCAGCGCATCTTTACACAAATGTCCTAGCTGCTAAGAGAATGACCATCCTGGATGCCTAGCAAGAGCTGGGATGTGCCATAGTCAAGTTCCACCACGGAAACGGCACTCGTAACACATTAGATAGGACTACACTAGATCTGGGAGGGTTGGCATGATCTGTAAAATTTGGAGGATCATGGTTTGGATCCAGACATTAATTCCCTGATTAATTCAGCCTTCCATGTGAGAAAGTACCAAGACTTTTTCCAGGCCCTTCAAATTTTACAGACCATTCCAACCCAGCACAACCTTGTGCAAAGCAATGTTAAACCTGTAGTTTTTTGGCATTCCACGAAACTGGTCTGTTCACCTTTTCTATGGAGGTGTGTATCTTTAAAAGGAAGAACCAATCCAGGCTCAGACTTGCTGAGTCTGTCAAGCTGTTTATCATATTGTGTATTTATGTATAATCTCCCTTCACCTTTATAGTGACCCTAGATACTGTACAGCAGAATGGCTTTTCTTTTAAGAGATAGTTATCCGATTTAAGATTTGTATCTTATCCAAGCCATGAAAAACTTTACAGCTATGTTATCATTTGTAAAATATGATCACAATTACAAAACCAAAATGCTTTATTATTTTGCCTTTTAAAGCTTGTAATTTTTCATTTTTTTATTTGGTTAAATGGTTTAGAATAGGATTGCACCAATTCTATTTCATTACAATGTAAAATAACACATTGTGATTGATGCTGAGTTGGTTGCAAAACAGGTGTAATTTAAGCAAAAAATAATAAAGAATTTTATGAATTAGTATAAAGTCATGAACGTACATGTAGGAATATAGCATCATGCTGTTACTATACCAGACATCATTATTATTATGTATATGATCTTATATGATTTGCTTATATGGACTGGATTAAAATATATTCTTCAAAAGTTTAGCAAATAGGATTTAATCTGTACTAGGTAATGTTTGAGTTATTGACTCTAGAATCTTCATTGACAATAGTTACCAAGCAAAATTGTAATGATAGGACAACTGAGGAATCATATTCTATAAAAACTTTATACGTAGTTTAATGAACTAAAAAAATCATTTATACAATTGCATTTTTATATGTAAACCTTGAAGCCCATGGTCATTGAACAATATATACCTTTTACACTGTAGGTACTATAATTTATGTACATAAGATTTAAATTAAATCAAGGATAGTCATGCCTTTTCCACTTTAAATAATAAAACTAACTTAATTCAAGTGAAACACATACATTTAAGGACATAGGGGCAGATCCAGAACAATGTTTCCTTGCATATTTACGCCTGGCGGAGACGTAAAAACACGATTTGGTATGTACTGAGCATGCGCACGACAGATGATACACTATGTAATGTAACTCTGAGCGTAAGGGCCTTTCACGTATCAGTTGCTTAAATACATTTGAGGGGGAGTGCCAGCCTTACGCCAGCTGAAATTACGCTTCAAAGGCGGGTTTTGGCATTTAAATAGTACAGTATGGGCGTGCTTAGCAGTGTAACTACGGACAGCCTATACGTGTGTGAATGGATCAGAGTGATTACACTTCCAAAAGTTAAGGTAGGATTCAGAAAGCGTAGAGCGGCCAAAGTACGTACATGCAAGGGAAGTGTATAGAAGGTACGCTCGCGTAAATACGCTACGCTAGTAAACGGATTGTAAGCGGAGTTCTGGATCTACCCCATGGTTTGTAAGATATCTGCAGATGATGTTTGGGATTCTGATGGTGTAGGATCAGCCTGAGGCTTTGGGGGTTGGTTATGGTGTGATTGGCTGAATCTCCTCCATGGTGACATATTTTATGTCCTCCTCAACAGGTCCATGTACAAAAGGGTTCATGTGCAACAGGAACAACTGTGTTAAACAGTTGCAAAGGACCTAGGAGAAATAATGGTCAGTATTTTCATAGTAACTCAGCTTTTATAATTTGTGGGACATGAGTCATGATTCTCACTCTCTTATTTTTATTTATTTTATAAGGGCTATTAGAAGTTTTTTGTGTTATTTTCAAACCAAAGAGAAAAAAACTAGCTCTACTTCATTTACAGGTATCCAAGGCAAAACCAAAACCAAACATTCTTCTATATACAGGGAAATTATGTTTGCTCACTTGGAATTTCATCATCGGAGGAACAGCTGAACATTGGCGGAGTAGCTGGCATCTCTGGTGTCGCCGGCATGGATGTTTCCTGAGCTAGATGCAAAAATACAGAGGACAATGTTCACAACACAACCATTTAACTAAAGGCAAGAACACTAACAACAAGGCCAAAGAAATAAAGACTTTTTGTGGAAAATAAATGCAATACCTTCTAGGGATGGTGCATCTGTATCAAGGACAGTCACACCCTCCATGGCCTCCACAGAGAAGATGTGCTTCATATTTTCTTCATAAAAAGAATAATTAAACTTCTTTGGTGGTCTACCACCAGTCCGATTTGCCTCTTTTTTTCAGAATCAACTTATTCCGGAGCTTGCGCTTGATATCAGAAAAGGGCTTGCGGCATGTGGTCTCCGTGTGCTTAAATCGCCCAACTGCATTGACCGAGGCTACAATATTTGCCCACAGAAGCCTCTGCCGGCCATAGGATGTCATGGCGGCCTGCTCGTCAAGGATTTCATCGTACACTGGCATGATGCCATCCAGCAACGCACAATTCTCCTCAAAATTAAACCGCACATTGCAGCCGCTTTTAGTTTTTTTGGTAGCTGGGGCCTGCACCTCATTACGAGGGTGGTCTTCTGTTTACTTCTGTTTGAGGTTTGAGATCTGCTGAAAAGGAAGGAGAGAGAGAAATCTAAAAGGAAATAAATATTTATTAAGAACAAGAGAGAAAGAGCCGTATGCAGAGCTCTGGCCGCATTGCATCTGCGGCCAGAGTTTGCTGAAATGTGCTACTGCGCATGTGCAGTAATTTTGTAACGTAATCTACGTTACTTGTTGCACAAATGCAATACGGCCGGAGCTCTGCATACGGCCCAAAATGTGTAAGTAGGACAGAAATTGGTGCGATACATTTACCTTACAATAACACACGAAGAGGTTGTTCTCTTATTTTCCCTTGGAGGGTTGAGGTCTATGAAGAAGGAAAGAAAGAGATGAAAGACCGGATCTTGTGAAAGAAAAATGGAGCATTACAAAGAGGGACTAATCGATTAAGCACAGTGAGAACAAAGAATAACGAATAAATTGTGGATATTATTATGGACATCATTAAAGACACTGTAAGCGTGGACTCTTCCACCCTATTATTACTTATTGAACTTGTTTATATACCAGGTTGTTGATGTTTTCACAATTTGGAATTATACTGTCTGTCTGTCTGTCTGTCTGTCTGTCTATCTATCTATCTATCTATCTATCTATCTATCTATCTACTAATTATCTATATATCTATCTATCTATCTATCTATCTATCTATCTCATAACTATCTTCAATTTACATAATAATCTATATGAACAGTTATTTAGGAGAGGAAATATGGTGGCTCCTCTTTGCTCACAGCTTAAATGAGTACAATATTGTCAGACAGGAAAGTTTATTTATGCACTACGTTGATTTTCATAGCATAAGACGCAAATTTTTTGACTACAAATGACAATGAATAAGCAAGCCGAAATACAAAATTCTACAAATGTGTACATTTTCCATTGTAGATTTTACTTATAAATAATCCCTCGCCCATTTTACAAGCTAAGTATGTATAGATGGGGGAATTGTGTGTGGGTATATATACACAAGAAGGTTTATACTACTTGTATTTATCTGTTTTTTTATACTCCGAATGTCTTGTATCCATAATAAAAATAATAAACTTGTTATGCAAACATTTACAATTCTATAATTAATTAGTTGTATTATTAAATTCAATGTTGATTAGACTTTCTCTCTCTCTGCTATAGACAGCCAAAATCTGATTTTCAGCTGTCTCTATTTAGAAAGGGTAGTAAATGTAAAATGTATAAATTTATAATGTAAATGTATAAAATGTTTAAATTTTAAAATGTATCTTATAATAGGCAGGTATGCCGATCAGCATATTTATTCATTTTTCTCAAGCCGCTGGACCCGTCCCATTGAAAGCAGCTGGAGGCGTGAGTAACGCTCTCTGGGGACTTTTAGGGTTAGGCTCTGGGGAAGGGTTAGGGTAATGGAAGGGGAGGGTTAAGTTTAGGGGAATGGAAGTGGAGGTTTAGGGTAGGGATTAAAGAAAAGGGTTGGGTCATTTTTACACTTACCATTCGGAGCTCTGCCTTCGCTGTTTTTCGGTCATCGATTGCTTTGCAAGGCAAAAGTAACTGAATTCCCAGTAAGTTTGGAACTGGCTGGGAGAGAATGGCCCTTTCCCAGCAGCCACACACACACCCATCTACCTTGGTACATTACTTCTTATGTACATATAAATAAGAAATACACTAAACACAAAAAGCATAATTGGATAAGGTCAGCATGGTTATACGCACGAAGGGGTAGATCCAGACCTACGTTCCCTTTCCGTTTCAATGCATAGCGTATTTACGCTATCGTTATTACTATTCGCTCCCCTAGACGCTCCCCTCAGTCATAAGTACTTTTGCCGTTTTACGCTTTCTAAACCCTACCTTAACTTTTCAAAGCGTAACTCCTCTCGGCTGTAATGGCTGCACGTACTTACGCACCTAAGCACGCCCATACTGTACGATTTAAATGCCTCACCCCGCTTCGGAAGCGTAATTACGGGTGTCGTATGGCTGGCACGCCCCTTTGTCCGTAGTTACGCTCTTGATACTAGGCTGGTATGTGCGTTCAGAGTTACATGCCGCAATGCGCATGCGCAGTACATACAAAATAGTGTTTTTACGTCTCCGGAGTTCTGGATCTGGGCCAAACACACAAATGTGTGTGTGTGTAACCATGTTTACATTATACAACTATGCTGAAAAAAATGTGTGTGTGTGTGTAACCATGTTTACATTATACAACTATGCTGAAAAAAATGTGTGTGTGTGTGTGTGTGTGTGTAACCATGTTTACATTATACAACAATGCTGAAAAAAATGTGTGTGTGTAACCATGCTTACATTATACAACTATGCTGAAAAAATGTGTGTGTGTAACCATGTTTACATTATACAACTGCTGAAAAAAAGTGTGTGTGTAACCATGTTTACATTATACAACTATGCTGAAAAAAATGTGTGTGTGTGTAACCATGTTTACATTATACAACTATGCTGAAAAAAATGTGTGTGTGTGTGTGTGTGTGTGTAACCATGTTTACATTATACAACAATGCTGAAAAAATGTGTGTGTGTAACCATGTTTACATTATACAACAATGCTGAAAAAAATGTGTGTGTGTGTAACCATGTTTACATTATACAACTGCTGTAAAAAAAAATGTGTCCCTACATCTGTTTAATGCATGTCTAATGTAAACATGGTGCAAAAGCAACATTCCAACATGCCTAATTTTGCATATTCGTGAAAGACATTTTTTGTGAAATAGTCTTTATAGAAATGCATTGAATCTCAGCATTGGTCCCAGTGTATTCAACTCTTATGCATTGTAATATAAGATTTGATTCATGTTTTGCTGCCATGTACTGTATCATAGGGAAAATAAATATAAAAAAGACAGGAAAGTGGATTTGCAGAAGAAATGCCATTTAAGAGAAACAGCATGGTAAAATGCATTCACCAGGCCACATCTAGGAGATAGGTGTATCTCAGAGCAGCAGATGTTCTGTGTATTAGATACATTTATAATTTATGATATGCTGGCAACAGTGTTTGGATTTTTATAGGCAAGAATATGAAATGATATATTTAATGCACAGTTAAGAACATATTTATAGAATGTAGCCATGTACTGGCCTGTTTCTCTGATGTGGAATACAGAAACCAGGGAATGCTCATGTCACACTCACTGGTTTGATATATAGGAAACATAAACAAGTCCTCATAGGTTGTATATATTATATGCATCAGTAATATTTCTCTGATATGTTACTTGAATAGAATGAAATCTTCGTCCTGCGCTGAAAACCCATATGTGTCTTTTACATAATATCTGGACTAGATCCACTGATATTTTCCTTTTTCTGATTCTTATATAACATTTAAATATCTCTCTGGGTGCCACAAGGTAAAATATTTAATTGTTGTAAATTGCTGCCTTCTACAGAGAGGAGGATTAGTAATAAACAATAACAAATATCACATACCCTCCAACATTTTTTACTGGAAAAACGGTACACCTGGGGGCGTGTCCATGAAGGGGGTGTGGCTTGTCTAGACAAGGGGCGCGGATTTAAAATATTTTTATTTTACACCTTATTATTTGAGCTTAGAACTCAAAGGAGAGGGTCCTGTCACTATAGCAGTGCTGTAGGAGTCTATCCCTGCAGCTCTGCTATAGTGATCAGATGTTTCAGGACTGAACGGTGAGTAAAGGGTGGAGGGAATTGCTGGGTCAGAATCCGGTACAAGAGCCCTTTTAGCCGGTACAGACCACTAAAAAAAAGGTACTGTACCTGCTAAATAGGTACAGTTGGAGGGTATGATATCACCCCAGGGTAGATTTCTACTGCACATGCTCAGAACAAGAATACGCAGTAATGACCGATTCAGACCTGAATGCAACTCAAGCGGAGGCAGCATGCATTGTGGGTTGTGTGCTGAGGAAGGGAATGTGTGGAGGGATGTAGTCAGTGGGCTGGATCCAGACTTAAGTAAGTGCTTGAAATTAGTTACTCCTGGGCTAAACCATGTTGATTGCAGGGGGGAGTCAAGTTAATTGTATTCTTTGCATGCAGGGATGTATCTTTTAATTGGTTACTGCACACAGAGACTGACCAGCTTTACTATCACACTGTTATTTAGACTTGGGATAGAAAACATCACCTCTCAGCTCTAATACTGTTTGCAGCAAAGGAAATATGACTCCCCTTCAATCAACATGGTTTAGCCCAGGTGTAACTTTCCTCTCTTAGGGCCGTATGCAGAGATCCGATTTCACAGCTAGTTATGAGTGTATTTTTAGGATTAAACCAACTGCGCATGCGTACTAACTTTATTTTCATTGTTAACGTAGAATATACGAGCGGAAGTGCCATGCGGACGGACCTGTGAATTGCACGTTGGTACATACGGACGGATATGCAACGCAAAAATATGCACGGGGAAATGTAAATAAAAATGGGCGGGGGAGGCATTAAAATGAAGGAAAGTTTGCATGACTATCATGAATCGCACTTACAGAAGATACATACACACGGAAATGCACTCAGAAAGTTACAAGTAGTCTATGGCGGCAGAAGTCTCTGACAGCACAGCCGAGAGAGGGGAGTGTCGTACTTGTGAGGGGGTTTGGCCTGCAACGTCCGTGCGTATAATTGTGATCCGATCGTCACACAGATCTCTGAATATGGCCCTTAATTTCAGTCTCTGAATCAGGTCCTAGCTGTGTGCGTGTAAGAGAGAGAGGTGCTTTAAAATGCTAGATTCACAATCTATTACAGTCATTCAATTACCAATGCTGCACTGAAACTCTATTTCTTCAGCCCCGCTTTACCAAAATAATTTTCCCTTCAAAGTCAACTGGACAATGGCAAAAAGAATATTTACCCAGGATTTAGTGGCACCAGTATATTCTGCAACATATATTAAGTTTTTCTTCTGCTCTGGGAATATTAGTATAATGAGGTATATATTGTATATTTTTGTTTATAATATATTGGACTTTTGTTTTGTTTTTTGCTTTTTCTAGGGCTCCCAGCACAGCTCCTCTACCTCATTAGCATCCACCAAAGTATGCAGTTCCATGGATGAAAATGACATCTTAGCTGAAGGTAATATTAGGAATGATGTAACAGGAAATACAATGCTGCCTGCACATGATATTATATCAGGCCTACAGTATTATAAAGCAACATAATTATGTACATTTTTACTTTTTATGTTTAAGCAATATTAATGAATAAAATTGACATTGCTGTAATTGGATAACACAGGTTTATGTATATCAAGAGAAAACAACTGTAAGGCCGGGGGAGGAGCCACCGTTCTCTGTTTTTTTAAACTGCATCATCATTACATCATTACATTCCCCCCTCCACCGAGCTGGATGATGGGAATCAAATGATCAAAGCTGTGACTAATAAGATAATTGTGAAGCAAAGGGGTGAAGCTCTTTGTGCATTTTAATGCAAACAGCATAATTGTGGCTTTATTTAGCCCCTGGAGTCTGCCACCTGCATCTCAAGTCTGGATTTCCCATGCCTAGGGATATATTTACTATGCTCGATTGTCGCAATTCCCGGGAGTTTTGAGGCGATTTGGCCATCACTGTATTCACTAAAGGCATAATCCCAGGACTTTAGCCTTTAGCAAATTCGACTCGCCAAACATCTTTGGACAAAAATCATCCAGATGTTTGGCATTCAAAAAATACAGCTCACCGTATTCACTAAAGGCGATTTGTCTAAATCGCCTTTAAATCTTCGGCAAATCTAACTAGAGAACGTAAGACTAGCATGGTGTGATTATCTTTTTTCCCACTCTAGGGGGTATATTTACAAAAGACAATTGCCAGCTATCAGCGCAATTTTTTTTTCAAAAATCGCAGGATGCACTAAGGGGCGCTTTTCTTAGGCGATTTTTAATTTCCTGTGAGAAGCGTCGCTTTAGCAAGGGGTAAATCGCTGTGCTTATCTAAAGAAAAGCACAGCGATTTGCCCTTTAAAAATTCGCCGTTGCTGTGTGAAAAAAAATAAAAATAAAAAGCCAAGTGCAGCATGGTTAAAAGGCTTAGCCATGCTACACTGATAGAACTACAAAAAGAATATATATTAATGTAATAATGTATGTTTTGTGCACACTGGTTTTTTTTTGCAAACACCACACACAGCGCAGCATATTTATAAGGCTTACCATGCTGACGCTGATATTACTACAAGGCTAAGCAATGCTGAGCCTTGTAGTTTTATCAGCGTAGCATGGCTAAGCCTTTCCAGCATGCTGCGCTTGGCTTTTACACACAGAAGAACACATGTCAAATAGATTGACATGTGTTTTTCAGGTTATGTGTGAGGCGCTTTCATGGAAAACGCCCCACACAGCAAGCAATTTTTTTTTGTGATTTGCCGACAATCTAAATTCGATTTAGACAAATCGCCTTTAGTGAATACAGCGAGCTGTATTTTTTGAATGCCAAACATCTGGA
>WWET01001177.1:336033-352411 GCA_011038615.1 Limnodynastes dumerilii
ACAGAAGCATATGGCTGCCTAGCTCGCCCTCCCACCCTCATTAAACTTCCTCCCCCTGCCCACTTACACTAACCTGAACGTAGGGACGCTGGGGCAGATCCGCGATCGGGCGTTGCCGTAGCGACGCCGGGCAGCGCAGATCGGCTTTTCAGCAGATCTTATGCTTACGCCCGCCGTCGCTAGGACTAGATCAGGCCCAAAGTGCATAAGTGGGGTGTTTGAAGGGTAGGGTGTTTGAAGGGGAGGATGCATGTGCCCTACAGATGTATGTGTTTTATGTATGTAACATGTGGAATGTAGGCCGCATTTACCCAATCTACATAAGAAAAAGATACGTAGACTACGGTAATAAATTACTGCGCATGCGTAGTAGTAAAAATCGCTAAACACCGGACGTATATGTTGTTCGTCGGGTACTCTGAATACGGGCCTTAGTTCCATATGATGAGAATTGCAAATAAGCATTTAAAATGTACAGTGTGGGTGGGATTAGCTACTTAAGAGCAGCATAAATCACACAATCTCTGCATGAGAGAGGGACGTGACAGGGGGAGTTCACATACGGAAAGTGTTGAAGGTTTGGATCAGGTCCTCAATTTGCAAATTTGTGAAACCCTCCTTTCACTATAGCACCTGTTTTTACTCTTGAATCACTTCTGTTATTGCCATTGCAAACGCTGTCACTGTCTTCTTTTGTTGTCTGCCCTGCTGAAAATGAGTTTTTACATGGATAATTTCTTTCCCAGATTTCCTCCAGTTGATTCCCTAAATGCTCATATTGAATTTCTCAGGTTCTTATGTTTTGCATATAACGTTTCTCCACCTTTTAATATTACAGTAATCTTTTTATTTGTATCAGTTTTAACAACGGATTAAGTAATTATGCATAACTATGTGTAAAAAAAACCCTGTATGAATAATCTCATTTGAATTTAGTGTATGTGATATAAAAACGTATTGTACGTTTTTATACGTACGTTAAAAATACCGTGTATAAGACGCACCTTTTTTAGAGAAAAAATGGGTCTAAAAATCGGGTGCGTCTTATACAGGGGATGCAACATTAGATGTACCTTTGCTGTCCCTGCGGCGGTGTCAGGCTCTCTCTTCCGCAGCTGTGCCTCTGGCTGTCTCCCTCGTGTCGAGCGCTGCCCAAAGACGTTGCGTGACCTAAAGTCACCTCAACGTCAGTGTGCAGCGCGCAGCGCTAGGGAGACAGCCGGAGTGACAGATGCGGAAGAGAGAGCCTGACACCGCCGCAGGGACAGCAAAGGTAAGTTCAATGTTGCATCCCCTGATCCCCTGTATAAGATGCACCCAATTTTTTATATTTAAAAAATACATAAAAAAAATTTTTTTGCTTTAAATTTAGGCTCCAAAAGCGGGGTGCGTCTTAATTAAAAAGACACAATAAAGACTTAGGCTGTGGTTAAAAATGGGACACAATTTTATTAATTTATTAATTGGAATTGGTGACAATAAACTTATTGGGCTTAAAGGTGGTCATAGTAGCAGTAAGGGTCAGAATCCTTGTAACAGTGGGTCTGATCCAGACCTACGCCGATGCGCTGTGCTTCATTTTCCCCGACACCTCCCCTGTGCAGGCGTATGGCCCCTTCCTTACGCCGGCTGAAGGCTACCCTAACTTCAGCCGGCATAAGGAAGGGGCCATACGCTCGCACAGGAGCGTATGGCCGCCTAGCCTGCCCTCCCACCCTCATTAAACTAGCTCCCCCCACCCACCTAACCTGAACGCAGGGACGCTGGGGGACATCCCCTCCAGCGTCCCTACAGCGCTGCTACAAACGTCCGATCCACGATCCGCTTTTCAGCAGATCTTATCTTATCAAAACATTATCACACGCCTCTAATCCACCAGGACTGACATCCAATCCGAAAGCTATAAACTGGAGCATATTCCACGACAGTCCTATGTAACATATTCCTTACCACAATGCGACAAACTCAAGGTGTGACCCCCATTACTTCCACTGCATTGTGCCCCGTCTGGAAAGCAAGCGACGTGTTATAAAAAACAACATCATAAACAACAACAAGAGGGAGGGAAAGTCACTGGAACTAAAGAGGGATATCATCCATTTCATTAATGCTTCTAAAACCTCTCCTAATTAATCGATACCCAGCCCCTCTTCCCCCTTAACCACTAAAATAACAGCAACTCCCTGTTATGTCTGGAGGGGTGGTCAGTACCCAGTCTGGCATTTATCTCCACTCAAACCTATGCGGTCCTCATTTGCTTTATTTAGACCTGTTCTGCCATATGGTTCCAGACCAGAGCAAAGGTTTTACAGCAGTCCAAATATGCTGCACAGGTGATTGAATTTGTGACCATCTAGTGGTGTTGAGCAGAGGTCATGTGACCATCTAGTGATGTTGAGCAGAGGTCATGTGACCATCTAGTGACATGTGACCATCTAGTGATGTTGAGCAGAGGTCATGTGACCATCTAGTGATGTTGAGTAGAGGTCATGAAACATACAGTGATGTTGAACGTCATATGATCTTATCATGTCATGCAGTTGTTTCATAGTTGACTGCTAAGTTCAGTTCACAAAATTCCACTGTGTACTGTCAATGTTCTGCTATGTAAGAAGTGAATTGTAGTTTACATTTAAAAATGGACTAATTAACAATGATTAAATGGTACCATGCATGCCTTAATGTTGTTGTAAATAAATGCATTAGTTAATTTGGAAAAAGAAACAACAGATGTGCATGTGGCCAGTTTCAAAGATTCTCAAATTTGTTCAAGAGGCTAAAATCTATTTTTGTGTTAAATTGGTTTAATCAATTCCTCTTTATCTGCTATTAGGATAGAAAGTGCTCACATCACAACATAATTGAAGACAATACTGGAATACAGATACCTTTAGCAATATTTCATATCTTTTCCTAGGGTATGATTACATTTTCCTTTCTCTTTTATTTCTGATTTAAAAAAATTATAGGTTTCAAATTTTAGGCTTAGAAAAACACAGGATTATACCATTTTATGTTCAACCACTAAGCAAATGGATAACCACTGCTTATTAAACAGGCGTCACACTGGTTCAGATTGCATTATTTGGTTATCGCTGTGCTGGTCATCTTCATTTTATCTCTTGCAGCTGAGCGGGAATACATTTGTCCATAGCTAGGTTTTGTTGTCGTACTGTGTTGCTATGGAAACAATGGTAATAAAAATAAGTGAAAAGCTGCATAGGTTTCCATAAAATATATTCATGATGGCACAATTACTTCAATGAGGATGAAGTGTAATTGAGAGGATTGTTCATACAGAGAGTTCATTGTGAACCGGCTCTGTGTATGATTTACAGATGGATCTAAAATTTTATCTTTAAATGTGTAAAATGTACAGTTCACACACTAAAACTTGCTCAATAAAAATATTTGAATTTCTTGGACAGTGTTTATGTTGAAAGTAATTTTTTTTATTGTAAGACGTATCCTATTTTATGAGCATATCAAATTATTTTGGTAACCTGTGCCTTGAACACACAAGTATTTGTAGTATTCACTTCAAACGGCAGAAATTCCCAGGAGTTCATTCTGCCTCATTCAGGGCCGTATTCAGAGAACCGTTTCCATGAAGGTTCGCAATTATACACACGGCCGGTGCAGGCCACACCCCCTCACACCCATGACACTCCCATTTCTCGGCCGTGCTGTGGGTGACTTCCGCCTCCATAGACCACTTGTAACTTTCCGTGAGCAGTTGTGTGCATATGTGTGCTCCGTACGTGCGATTCATGTTAGTCACGCCCACATAACTTCATTTAAATGCCTTCCCCTGCCCATTTTAATTTTAATTTTCACGTGTGTATTTTTGCATCGCATATCCAGATGTATGTACCCAAGTGCGATTCACAAGTCCATCCGTGAGGCACTTACGCGCGTATTGTCTACGTATACAAGGAATAAAAAAAAGTTGCTACGCATGCGCAGTTGAAACATACCTAAAAATACGCACGCAACTCACCTTGAAAACGGTTCTCTGAATACGGCCCTCAGAGCCCATAGCATATATGAAGTACTTAGAAGATGTGTTAACCACTATTTTAAGGACTATCCATACTGCTGGAGATCATAAACCATGGATATTATAGGCATATGATCAAGGAGATGCAGTTGCCAGCATAAAGGGCCTTTTTGAGAATGATGCCATTGAAAACTTCAGTTCGGCTGCACCATTCCCGAATGCATTTAAAAAAAAAAATCTACATTCCAGAATGGGTACCATATTGAATGAGCCATTTTCGACAAGGTAGCCATTCTGGTTAGGGTTATGCTGCGTGATAGGAAGGCTTAGAGGGAAGGGTTAGGCTGCGGGAAGATGATGATTACGGTTAGCCTGCAGAGGGAAGGGTTAGGCTGCGGGAAGATGATGATTACGGTTAGCCTGCAGTGGGAAAGGTTAGGCTGCGGGAAGATGATGATTACGGTTAGCCTGCAGAGAGTGGAGGGTTAAGGTTAGGGTTAGGAGCGAGAAGCTGTTCAAAAATTGTTCGGTCACTGGAGCCATCCATTCTTAGGGCAGACTGGCAAAAGCTTACGGCTGTTGGCACCTCACTACCGCAAAGTAATCAGTCGCAAGACAAATTTCCTAAGTGGCAAACCACTTCCATAAGCAAGGGCTCATCAGCCTAAATAATTTACTCTGAACAATTAGTGAGACTATAGTCTAATTAGTGAGTGCAGATTTCTATTGGTAAGCTGTAAAAATGAACAGGACATTTAAGCGGAAGAACAAAATGTTACAGAAATAAAAGCTTCTTCAGATTCTAGCAAAGGAACTGTTACACATTACGATTTGTATAATATTTGATGGACGCAGTGAAGACAAAAAATATTTTCTATATTAGCAGATTTTGACTGCTACAGGAACTGTCCTCTATCAAAGCTCCATGAGTAAATGTGTTTTTAAACCCTTGGAAAGTAAATGGGAGACTATCATTTCTTTAAGTTGGGAAGTTGGGGTTGGGAAGGGAAAGACCTTAATACTGTTTTTAATGGAGCTATGGAGTTCACAATATCTAGAAATGAAGGTTTCGCGGTCATGGTGGTGGGGGCCCGGAGGCAAGCATTTATAAAGTTACGCAACTGCCACAGAGTAAATGTTCAATATGATCTGCTTTATTTAAGACCCAGCCCCAACTTCATCCCCCAGATTAAAAACTTCTATTGCGTATACACTGAATTGAGCATAAAAAAATTCTGTGAAATGTATGCTATGTGTAAAAAAATGTGTCATTTGCTAAATATTCCCTAAAATATTATCTGATGTCGGATCCCCACTGTCTCCAGACCTCGATTCTGATTCAAAGATAAGAAGGAAATAAGTGCGGATTCACTAAGCTGCAGGTCAACTTCCATGACACTCCTCTCGTTCCTACAGATGTTTGCACACTGCCGCGTCCATAGAGATACCTTAACTCACTGTCCGGATTTTACTAAAGTACGTGCAGAGTTTGCTGACCCCGCCCACACTGCCCTATTTAAATGCCTTCCCCCACCCACTTTTCTTAACTGCCTACTTATGGAGTATTGGCACGCCCCTTCTTAAGGATCTTAGACACGGAGTTGAACTCCATGCATAACAGGTTTCCGTGTGCAACATCTGGATAGCGCAAGCACAATTCGCAAAAAAACCCCCAAGATTCGCACACGGCCTGCGTATAGTTAGGTACACTATTAAGTGTGAATCAGGGCCTTCGTGAGGATAAACGGAGGCCCTATTCTACAAACCTACCTTCCCCCTGCCACATAGAAAAGTGCTTGGAGACTAATACATTTTAATCATGGTTGCCGACTTTTGTCAGCTTTCCTCCGGGAGATCCTGGAGAGAAGCTAGCGATGCATGTGGGGGGCGGGGCTTAATGATGTGGGTTATGCAAATTGCGTCTTTAGGCTCCGCCCCCTGACTCATGCTGCCCCGTTTTTTAATTGAAATAGGGGTCGGGATGGGGCTTGATGCCGCAAATTGTGTCAACAAGTCCCTTCCTGTGCCTAGCAACACTAGTATACATTCCGGGAGAGTCGGCAACCCTGATTTTAATACAATATTATGAGTATAAAACACAATAGCAACATACACCACAAAGACAGCAAAGTGACTGATCAGCAAAGTCCCTTATCATAGCATCAGCATATAACATTAGAGATTGTAGTCAGCAAATCAGTTGAATAAATGTGCATGTAATAATGGCAAGCGCAGAATGTTAAACAAAGCAGTGTTTATGAATAATACCACTTGCTACGTCCAATCCTTTATTACATCCACAGGATTGTAAGTTGGTGGCTGCCTCTTTCATGGATAATTTGATGATTAGACCAATACCTGCTTTAGTGTGTGGCCAGCTTTACTTCACTCTATGTAGAACTGGGATAACAGACCCTCATGTAGAGACTCAGATCCACTTAAATCAGTAGCAAGTGCTGACTGTATAAGAATATACATTATTTTCTATTCTCTTTCTCCAATTAATAACAGTTAATCCTTATCAATATATTAAGAAATGTATTGAGCAAACCACTAAACACAGCTGCACACAGACATGAAGTGATCACATCTGTATGTATTCAGAAAGGGCCTGATTCACACTTAAGCTTCTGCTTCTAAAGTGCGTACTACTGAGCGTAGTAGGTCATTTATGCTATCTACGTAGCACGTCGGTATGTAAAGACCGCACGGAGTACTTTACGTTGAAAGAGGCGGCGTTATGTCTGGAAGGGGAGGATGTAGATTAGCCGGGGAGGGTGGGGGGAAGGCGGGGAGAGGAAATGTCCATAAGGACATTGGACCTGATTCACACTTAAGAATCTTCTTAAAATAAGAACTTAAAGTCACTCCTGGGCAAAACCATGTTGTTTTTGGGGGGAGTCAAGATAATTGTATTCTTTGCATGCAGGGATATATCTTTGAATTGCTTACTGCACACAGATACTGACCAGCTTTACTATCACACTGTTATTTAGACTTGGGATAGGAAACATCACCTCTCAACACTAATACTGTTTGCAACAGATGAAATATGACTCCCCCGCAATCAACATGGTTTAGCCTAGGTGTGACTTTAAGTTCTTATTTTAAGAAGATTCTTAAGTGTGAATCAGGTCCATTGCATGGTTACATAAGGGAGTTCTACGGCACTCTACGGATACCATAAGGTATATAAGGTACCTAAAAACGGGGAGCAGGTTAGGGACTGGAAGAGTGAGTTAGGTGCTGATCTGCCCGCACCTTACTCTTATCTGTGAATCAGGTCAAAAGTAAGCAAGGTCTTTTCATATTTATTCCAAGACTCCATGTAGGACCGAGTCCACCCCTCAGTCCATCAGGCAAATTCCACACACTGATTGTGGAATTCAGATGATGTTCTTCTGACATTGTGCGCCAATGTTACCGTACGGAAACCCAGGCATATGTCCTGGAGATCCGTCCGTCAGTGCAGCGCATCCCTTCCGCCCGCCTAAACCTCGTAAGGTGGGCTGGGGGGGGGCCCATTAAAATTTTACAGTGTAGGTCGGTTTCAGTACTTCTGTGCGGATCAACGGTTGTACAGACTGCTGACCCGCATGGGTGACTGAAGGCTACCTTATGACAGCAAAGTGACCTAAAGTCTGCACGAAAGAGGAAGTGACAGGGGAGTTCACTCCCCTCTTCTGTGCGGACAGACAAACCTGCGTGCACACGGAAAACGCACAAAGTTCTGGATCCTGTCGGTAACTCTTAATGCAATCATTTTTTTTTTTTCAATAAACCAAATTAATATTTATTTTTTTTTACATTTATGTATAATATCAAATAATAAATAAATACAAAAAAAAAGTAAATTCATGAAAAAGATTTAGAAATGAAATTTAATATAATACAATACTTAGAGTATATACATTATGAAACCCTTAATAAAATCAGGAATCGTTATTTTAATGCATTTCATTGAAATATACAGAATTTTTTTGACATTTAAAAGTTTCAGACTGACAGGTCTATTCTTTTTCTAAATCTAATTGTACCTTTTTAATCCATTATCTCTGGAAGCTACATCTGTAGCTATCACACTGTGCTGCTGTAACATGATCTGCTGCCTTGCTGCAGTCTAGGCGCCTTTCTATTTTAATAAGTGCTATGCATGCTTTGGGGCATATCAGAAATAAGTGCCTGTATCTAGGTAAAACAAAAAACACGGCTACAGCACTGTACTGAATGCTACCACTTGCTGTCCTATGTAAAACGAGGAAAATCAAGGTCCCCTCCTGATCTAATGCCTCAGTAGCCCCTGTATTGAGTTACTGATTGAAGCAGTATAATGAGATTATGTGTTTTGTACACTATGTCCTAGCTGGAATTATTCGTATTTTTCTCTGCACCAGCTTGCTGTGTAGGTAATTCAATAAACAATGTTCACTTAACAAGAATGATTATTTTCTATGTATACCTTCTGCAGAAAATCAAAACACAATGGGGCAGATCCAGAACAAGGTTTTCGTGTGTATTTATGCCTGGCGGAGACGTAAAAACGCGATTTGGTATGTACTGAGCATGTGCACGACAGATGATACGCTACATAACATAATGTAACTCTGAGCGTAAGGGCCTTTCACGTATCAGTTGCGTAAATACGTTCGAGGGGGCGTGCCAGCCTTTACGACATCCGAAATTAGTCACAAACAAAATTCTACTGTTGGCTTATTACTAAAAAAGGTGCAAACCTCCAGAGATATAAAATCACAATTAGAGCAACTTATCTAGATATCCAAAAGTTATTATTCTTCTAATAATTCATATTATAACATAAGTATAAGCTGTGAAAATATTAAAAAACATATACAACATGTAAGGGTAATCACTCACAAGGGTATAAAAAACGACAGTACAGGCATTTGTTAAAGCACAATGGCATACATACTAATCCGTATGCTCCTGCAGTCTATTTAACAGTGTAATAATCACAATGGATCCAGGCTGTCCCTGCTTGCTATAAAATAACAAACTAAATCAAAAAAACAAAAAAAAACCCCTCACGGAGGCACTTCGCTCCAATGGAGCACCTACTTTCCCTATTAAAGGATCTAGTTGGTAGAAGCGAGTGTTAGAGCTGCAGGACGTCCTCCGCACCTGGAGCTATCACAGATTTCAGAAATGCCTGCTGTCTTCTGGCCAACGCACAGACTTCGTCAGGGCGTCAATCATCCGAAATTATGCTTCAAAGGCGGGATTTGGCATTTAAATAGTACAGTATGGGACGTGCATAGCGGTGTAACTACGGACAGCCTATACGTGCGTGAGCGGATCAGAGTGGTTACACTGCCAAAAGTTAAGGTAGGGTTCAGAAAGTGTAAAGCGGCCAAAGTACATACATGCAAGGGGAGTGCCAGGGGGAGTGTATAGAAGGTATGCTCGCGTAAATACACTACGCTAGTAAACAGATTGCAAGCGGAGTTCTAGATCTACCCCTAATTCTTTAACTCAATTAGTTCATGAATGGGAGACAGATGATCGCAGAAGTAATCCAGTGAGCAATTTGTGATTCATTTTATGAACTATGCTGTCAGGTTATCCTCCCTTCGCTAATAACATTACATGAATTATAGTGCGCATTTGTTAATAGTGTAATAGTGGTAATAGTGTGCAATTGGTGTCATTATTTTTTAGAATTATTTTGCTATGCAGTGATAAGTAAAATATAACAACAAATACCCAGAATAAACTGAGATAAAATGCAATACTTACGTATTTCCTATAATAGCTAAAACTAAATTCTTTGTCATCTTTCTTTAGTTCAGGAAGTTATTTAAAGCATGTGAGGAATGAAAGGCCCAATAGAGAATCCAAGAGCAAGCAATAGCACACACCCCAGTCGTAAAATGTGTGTGCAATTCCAGAGTTGAGTTGCAGCTTGTTGATATCTGAAAGTCATATTGTTACAACACACAGAACAACAGTCTGATTCTACATGAATATGCAGCGCTGACAGTATAATGTTACACGTGTGTTTTTTTATTTATTCAAAGTTCATCTAGTGCTTTGAAAGAAAAGCATATTACCCTTTCACTCCATTTTTAAAAACAAACAGTACCAAGCTTTTGGCAGCTTAAGTTGGTACCACCATGATACCAATATACCCTAGGTCAGGCAAAACCAGAGCTGTAAAAGTCTTAGAAACAGGATATAGGTGAGGTGATGAGGGAAGAGGTAAATAGACGCTCAGTCTAGAGGTTGGCAAAAGGGACTATGTATTGGGATCTGGTCTGAAATGTAGGATGGGGCAGAGTAATTGAGGGCTTTGGAAGTGACATTGAGGAAATACATTTGGTTGTGGTGTGTTGAGAGAAAAAGATGAGAAGAGCTGCAGAAATGAGAATTCTCTTAAGAGCAAGATAACAGGCTAACAAAAAAACTGGATGGGAAAGTCTGCAATACGATTTTGTGTCTGTAATATCTTACATTTGATTATATTAATATTATATTATGTAACCAAATTTCACTTGAGTAATGGCTACTGATTGCCTGGTTTAAAGGTATCACCCATGGTGAGATACGACAGCTGTAGAAACACATACTTGGACACACAGGTCCGGATACACAGTTACGTAGTTTTCGTCTTACGTACGCTGTTTTAAGAATTGCGTAGTAGCTTATTTATACCATTTCTGTACGTAGATTGCCAAAGCGCGGTTTTTAGACAGCACTTACGCAATCTACATACATAGCGTAAACAAGCTACTACGCATGTGCAGTAGCTCAATTCTTAAAACAACGTACAATCGTAAGACGAAAACTACGCAACTGAATCCGGACCACAGTGATTGGGGACTATGCCCCATAGCACATGATTCTACCTTGGCCAGAGTCCAACAGTCCCTGTGGGTTCTGGTGCAGTGCCCCAGGCTGAAGTGCTGGTAGTTTAGCCCTTGGGTGTCCCTGAAGTTTCCCATCAACTTGGGATTGGTATCTCAGGATAGGATGCAGACCCGTATTCAGAGTGCTGGACGTATAACATATACGTCCGGTGTTTTGCGATTTTTACTACTGCGCATGTGTAGTGATTTTAAAAATGACTACTCATACACAGTAGTAAAAATAGCTAAACACCAGACGTATATGTAATACGTCCGGTTCTCTGAATACGGGCCGCAGTTGTCAGTACGAAGGGCCGGTTTTAGAGAAGGATGAAGTCAAAAGCTTAATTTTAGCTGCACCATTCCCGATTGCATTTTAAAACTTAAAATCTACATTGCAGTATGTGCAGAATTGCAGAGTGTACCATGTTGGATGGCCCATTTTCGATAAGGTAACCAATCTGGTTAGGTTTAGGCTGTGGGACAGGAAGGGTCAGGCTCAGAAGAGGGGATGGTTGGGTTAGGCTGTGGGTTGTTGATGGTTAGGGTTAGTGTGTGGAGCAACGATGGTTAGGAATGGAAGAGGGTTAGGGTTAGGCTGTGGAAAGGGGAGGGATAAGGTTAGGGTTAGGCTGTAAATGAGGATGGTTAGGGTTAGGCTGCAGAAAGAGGAGGATTAAGGTTAGGGTTAGCTTGTGTGAAGGGGGTGGTTAGGGTTAGGGTTAACAAAATGTACCTTTCGCTGTTCTGCTGTTCAAAAATCATATAGTCTCAGGAAACATCTTATTTGAGAGCAGATGGCACTTCCCTGCCACAAGAGTGGAGAACCACACCCTTCAGGATATAAGCACCAAGGAGTTGATTCAGGGATACCCCCCACTACACAATATCATCAACCACATAAATATTTATGTGAATAAAATAAAAATTTGCAATAATAGCCAAATATGGGCCAAATAGAAGCATTTGATCTTAATTTCAGAATTTTACCTAAATCAGCCTATATGGTCTTTGGATTTTAGAGTATTATTGTTATACTTTATTACTTTAGCATCAATCTCAGATCACTTCCAATTCCCCTCTGAGTGGCTGCAGCCTCAGACCTACATTGTTAGCCCCTCCCCTTTTAAATGTAACTGTCACCTTGTCACAAGCTTTTCTGGACCTTTCCTCCGCTCTGTAGCCTAGCACTGACAGCAAGTGACTGATTTTACAATGTATATGACTGCAGGGCTGATGCAGAGTTAAAAAACATAATAGGATGAAAACAGGTGACCTTTACACCTAGCGAAAAACCATGTTTTATTTCATTGCAATAGCAGAGTATAAGTAAAGTTGGTCAGTGCCTGTGTGCAATAACTAAAAGCAAATTGTTCTCCCTGCATGCAGAGAATAAAATTCATTTGACTCCTTCTGAAATTGAACGTGGTTTTTCCACTTGTTTTCCTATTATTTTTCACGGGATCAGGGTATATTATTATTCCTTGAATTCCTAGATTCAGTTTAATTGTGGATCGCTGTGTGGTTTTAAGTCCCGTACATGCAGAAGACCACTCTTCACACATACGGGACTTCCAAAGAAGGACCCTACTATGAAAAAGGGGGCGATGCGTAAATAAGATCATATGTAAGGGCCTAACCAAGCCCACACTGTACGATTTACATACCTACTCCCTTCCCACCATGCGTACACACTGTACGCATAGCGGATTGTCCCTCCTTCCCACCATGCGTACACACTGTACGCATAGCGGATCGCCCCGCCCACCGTCGGATAGACTTTTAGCACAGAATCCTGTATCCCTGAGGATCCAGTAGACGCACTTGCCATTTGTATGCGATTTCTGCTCCTAGCTTACTACACAACCCAGCAGTTACCACATTTAAGGTTTCACAGAGCAAATATAAACCTCACAGCTAGACAGCTGCAAATTAGAGGTTCCAGCAATCATCTAGAGATCTCAGTAAAGTAAAAATAAAACACTGTGCAGGTGAGTATAATCAGGGGCGTGACTACAAGGAGTGCAAGGGAAGCGGCTGCTACGGGGTCTGAAGGAGAGGGCACCCCGAGGAAGTTGTTCCTCCTGCACTGTAAGCAAACTGTCAGAGGCTGACAGCTTGAAACAGCGCTCAGCACTCCATGTATGAGTGCTGAGTGTGGAAGTGTCAAGCGCTGTTTAAGCTGTCAGCCTTTGAAAGCTTCTATCAGGCAGCAGTCCCGCCCAGTTCCACCCCCAGCCTCCTTTCTATGGGGCTCAAATCTGTCATCCTACGCCCCTGGGTATAATAAATGGATGTGTGTTGTTATGGGACACAAGAGAGCAAGAAAAGAGTTAACCTTCACACAACGTAAAATTAGTATCAAACTTAAACATCAAAAAGCATACAAGAGCTAAAGCACGATAGGTTGAGGAGTGCTTCTAAGACATAAGTATGTGAAGTATTTAAATAGCTGAGTATTTAAGATAAGTGACTGTACTATTTATATGTGAAGTACTGTATGCAAACAGAACACTGAGCAGTGTATTTTTATAAAGACTATTAGGGCCCAATTTAATTAAGCACAATGGGTTGGATCCAGACCTTGTTAAGTGCATGAACTTAGTTACTCCTGGGCTAAACCATGTTGATTGCAGGGGGAGTCATATTTCATCTGTTGCAAAGAGTATTAGAGTTGAGAGGTGATGTTTCCTATCCCAAGTCTAAATAACAGTGTGATAGTAAAGCTGGTCAGTATCTGTGTGCAGTAAGCAAGTCAAAGATATATCCCTACATGCAAAGAATACAATTCACTTGGCTCCACCCTGAAAGCAACATGGTTTAGCCCAGGAGTAACTAAGTTAATGCACTTAACAAGGTCTGGATCCAGCCCAATGCCTGGTACAGTGTTTTTTTCCGCAAATTAACATAGCAGATTTTAATACACACCTCAAAGAGGTGCATAATAAAATCTGTGAATTTTAATTAAAATAATAGACAGGAATAGGCGCACTTCATGCTTATTCTCATCTCCGCGGTGAATTGAATTGGGCCCTTATATTACCACATATATTACCACATAGTAAATCTACATTTACATTAGCCGGGGAGGACAGGGAGAGGAAAGGTCTGTGCGTACCTTCTTAAGACCTATTTCTGACCTGTGGATTAAAATGTCACACTTCAAATGCAATACTAAAGTAAAGAAATCGCTGCTAGAGTAGTTTACTGTCAAATATGTTATATATACAACAATAAAAATTGATTTACATTTTTTTATGAAATCCCTATTTTCCATGGTTTTAATTATTTATTTTAGCTATTTGCATTAGCCATAACACCTACCTGATCCCTGGAATTACTACTAGTTATGACAGCAATGTGTTCTTCCACTTTAAAAATGTTATCTAAATTACACCGGCCTAGGCTGAAAATAACTTCACTTTTTCAATTTCAATGACGTCTTCTGTTGCAGAGGTATAATTTACATGTTATTCTGAAAGACTGAAATAAGTCATATTTTTGTGACATGTACAAAAACAGTTTATGTTCTCATCTGAGGTGCCAGTTAGAACGAAAACAAACTTTTCTTACATATGTCAAATAACTTGTTTAATAACATTCCCAGCATTCTACCCGATAGCGATAACATCATAGTTTCACTGAATGAAACACTCACTAAGCTCATACTGCCCTAAGGTGTGTGTCAAATGGACACAGTCTAAGTATTAGTAATACATTATTTGACCAACAGTTATGCAAAGGTAAAACTTTTTTAAATTTGTATTTACAGGAAGTTTATGAAATAACAGGAACACATTAGAGATACATTAGATACATTAGATTAGCACTGCTGCTATTATGTATTCATGCAAAACAGGGTATCCACCCTCCTTACTTTCAACATAAAATGCCACTTAGAATTGTCACCGGGTAACAGTTTGAAAATAATGAACACCTGCCCCCCTGTAGACCCCATAATTATCGGGGTGAAGCGCCACTTTGAGGGGCATTCCTTTGCCTTCCTTAGGCATGCTAGATATATTTAATTCACATGTTTTGTAGGATTAGTTCCTAGTAATCTTCTCGCCCACATGCATTATTATCTTTTTTAAACAAAAGCTCTTTAGAACTATACAAAAGCGGTGAACAAAATGCAATGTATAATAAGTCATATAGACTTCTATGATAACTGGGTCTCCACTGAGAATGGCTCTATTTCAAAAGGGACGTTCTCTTGGCTAGTAAATCAGTTGCTTTGGTCTAGGAGAGGCAAAGCAATTGATTCCTGGAGCACCAAACAGAGTGCTCTGCATGGTAAGTATAAAATCCAACTGCAACCCTTTTCCTAATCCAGTGGTTCCCAAACTTTCTCAGTTCGAGGCACCCTTAGGGTCTCCATATATTTTTTCAAGGCACTCCTAAGACAAAAATACAATAGAATACAATAGGAAATAGAAACATTCAGAGGCACCCCACCATTGAGAGCGCCGTGGCACCCCAGGGAGCCGCGGCGCACAGTTTGGGAACCACTGTCCTAATCCTTACCCTAACTCTCCCCACCCTTAGCCGCAGCTTAACCCTAAAACTCCCCTACCCGCAGCCTAAACCCAGAGTCCCCCACCTGCAGGCTGATCATAAGCCTAACCCTCCCCTTCCATTACCTAACCCTAAACCTAAAAGTCCTCACCTCTACGGTGGGTTCTGCGGTGGGTCTGCAGCGGGCAGCGGTTTCTGAAAATGAATGAGTAAGTATGCCAATTGGCATACTAACCCATTCGAAAAAAAAACTGAAAGTGTGAGTTTGTAAGAGCTTATAAACTAAAGATAGAGGGAAGATAAAATGGAGCTGAATAGAATATCCAGAGCAGTGGGGAGACAGATCAGTGCTGCCGAATCCTGACCAGGCTACAACTTTTTTTATTGAGACCATGGGTTCTATTTACATTGGCCATATTCTTACCTGAAATTGTAAAGAAAAAAAACCAAAAACCCTGCTGTTTACCCACTTTTTTTGTTAGGATTGAACTCCTTTTATATTTACAATAGCAGGTAACTGGCAGCAGGCCATCACTTCTAAATCCCATGGACGGCACCCAAATTTATATGCGGCAAGGTGGTAGAACCAGCAAAAAGGTCCTGCTACGTTACCACAAATCAGATGAGTTGCCTTCTAGAAATTGAGCATATTGGAAGGTGTGACATACAACCAGATCACCATATGTGCATAATTTGCATTGGAAATTCATCCAACTCAGTCCTTGGTTGGATGCTTAGACATTTACATGTGTGGTGACCCATAAACCAATAACTGGTTCTCAAAGGGCCACTCTGAGCCTGCAGTAAAACCAGTTGGGCAGCCACAAAATGAACAATAAAAAAATTAAATAGCTACAAACACACCAAAGGTCAAATTAAAAATGCAGCATTTAGATAAGACTGAAGTGAATGTGTCTGATTTATGGCTTATTGAGATTGAACCTTTTATTTCCCAATCTTCATTTTTGCTACACAACAGCCATGTCAGGGAAGAGGG